>CM076571.1:480212094-480392211 GCA_034641835.2 Pinus albicaulis
TCAGTATCTGCCAGTGTTGCCGTCCACCCTTATATGTTGCAGTTCAGCACAGCAGCATCTTATATGTTGGTCCCCGAGTTGCGTGATTGTACCGTTTGATCCACCACTTATGATCCGGTACTTGGAGATTCAGTTACTTATTTGATCAGACATCCAGTTGCACCATCTTTGATCAGCTTTCTATATGTGATACTTGGACATTGATACGGACTTGTATTTCCGGGCCCTGCTCAGATGATTCACTATGTACTTTCAGTTCAGTTATACTTGTATACATATTGGATCTATTTCAGTACTTTCCATATGATGTATTTTTGACTGAGCATGGGTATGCCCGCCTCAGCATGAGTTGACTCTTTGGTTTCTTTCATTGGTTTTTGGCAGGCTGAAATCTGGTGAAGTCCTCTCTTGTCCTTGTGAAGTTCTTTCTATGTGCATAATACATTTCGGCCATCATGTACCCCTTCTAACCTCATATATTAGGGGGCATCTGTTATAGCATCATTTCTCACTTTGACATGATTCATGATTGCTTTATGGCTTTTTGGGCACCCATTCCTACAGACTTGGACAAATTCACTTAAAAACAGTGTAAAATCCTCCATACGCGACTATGCCCGTGTTTTTCCGCATGTATACGCGAGTACAGCTAGACTTTTCCGCGTATGCCATTAAAATGATTAAAAATATATATAAAAAATCCCTAATTTCGCGCTGGGTTGATGGTTACTCAGGTAGTTCAACCACCCCAGCCCGTGGCCAACTGTTTCCAACTGCTGAAACTACTTGGAGGGACTATAAAAAGCCCTCATGTGTATGGCCTAAGGAGAGAGAGAATTATTGATATTATACTCTGTTGGTATTCCCTATCCAAGTCTGATTCCCCGTGCCTCCTGCACTTTCCCAGTTCATTATAGGAAACCCTTGTTTCCTTGAGATACACATCCCTTTATATGTTATCTCGTATGCACCAGTTTGGAAGGAGTCTTAGCGAGGCAGGGGCTGGACGGATCCGGACGACGGTCTGCGAAGGCCTTGGAAGGATCAGGTGATCTCTCCACGATTACTTTTGTACGTACTATTTATAATACAGAAGTATCATGCTGTTCCCAAAATAAACGTGTTAGTGTATGCTTTTATGTATGAGAATATTTGTTATACAAGCATTCATTATGATTTATTTAATGTTTTATATGAATCTCACTAACATATAGAGTAGATATATGATGTACAACTTGTCCTTTGTGCTGGTTTCTTCTCGTATTCCAGGTTAAGGAGGAAGGACGGTTGCAGGGAGTTTGAACTCCACGTGGATCTACTTCAAACGTAGGACCAACGGGTAAACCTCTCATTCTGCTCTATTTAGTTTTTATGAATGTGCATGATTGTGTGAGTCTCTGTTAAGTAGTACGCCCCTGCTCTGTGGAGGTTGAATCCCAACCAACCTCTAGGGTGTTAATTCCCCGAAACAACGGGACCAAAATTCTGCCTAAGGTGAGCTGGTCAACAATTTCGTGGCTCGGTCAGCATTTCTCTTTGATGAACCCCGTTCTTCACTCCACGTGGTATATTTTATTTTTATTTTATTTGTCAATTTCAAAGGAATTGGAAAATAAACATATTCACTACCTTCGAATGTTATATTATATTTTTCGACTTGATATTTCACCAACACCCTTACAACCAAAGTTATAACTTCATTTTAATACGCTACGCCTTTTAAAACAAATGACTTTACAACAGACCTTTGGTTCGGGCCCACATATGTAAACGATTGTCCAATCAACTGCTCGCGGCATACCTTAATTAACCTTCAGGCTCTTTCATTAGACTCCGCACATCTTTGGCAAACAGTCACTGTCCGATGGCCCTCTCCCGAATCAACGACTCTTGTGCATTTCGCTCGGCTTCCAACGCCGGTCTTTAACGTGCGATGGCGCACTTTAAAGGATGGTTTTGGAAATTCGCATAAGCCACATGTCGATTCTTCTATGGAATTGCTCCTCGACCCAGAAATACCGCCTCTGCACCAAAAGCTGTGTGAAACAGGGCAATCCACTTTTGCGATTCCGCTTCCGGTTTTGGTACGAGGTTGACCCAGGTTACATCGGGTTACGATCTCCTTTGCATATATTAACTCAGGGTTTAGTCCTGCGTTCCGACTTCAACTAACAGTAAAACAAGGTTACCTCTTTATACGGGAACTTCACCAGGATTCTCTATATAGTCCACGCCTACGAGCGGGGTTAAATGCGCAGGGATTTTTCGAATGAATTAAGATAAACAACTGACAGAGGTAAGTGGAAATCATGCACAGAGTTCATCACTTCGCAATTAAACAATCTATTCACTCTTAAGGATTCGAACTACTCTATGGTGAATGTGCACAGAAACTATTTCATTGGAAGCAACTGTGAATAAATTTTATTGCAGAATCTCTCTTCTCCCTGCTCTCTCTCTCAATGCATCTGAGGATTCAATTTATATACATTATAGTGTGACTCTTTGGTTCCTCTATGAGGACCATTTCAGAAAACCAAAAGCCTAATTGCAATTTATTCAATAACTGAACTGACAGCTGGATCGAGCCTAACTGTTCGACTCCTAAAAGTTCTAAATAATCTAAAAAATATAGTCATCTGAGGTATTGACACCTAGCTGTTACAATTCAGATGTTTCGAACCCTACTAGCCACACCATGTGGACAAAAATTCCTACATTGTTGGCTAGTGTCTAATGCCCCTACATCAAATTGGTTTTGGATTTTGATTTGATTTGGTGCTGAAATAGCTTACTCAAATGGATAGATAGAGGTCTGTATTCCATTGGGCTAATGGAGTCAATGTGTCAAGCAGTCAGATCAGGATCAAGTTCTAAAGGGAAATGTTTACAGGGAAATACAGCTGAGTTACTTTAGATCTTCAAGGATAGTGGTCAAAATGATTTCAATCGGGGTAATAGAAAAATTAAGGGTTCTAAAATCTAGATAATGAGTGAAAAGGCAGAGGTCAATCGAAACTAGGGAGAAATTAAGGGGTCCTTAATCTAGATATCAGTGGAAAACATGTAAATGATAACCAGTTCAAGATAGAGTGCTTTTAACATATTCTGAAATAAGTTTCTTGATTTGTCATTTAGATTTAGAACAAAATACAAGTATCGATGAAAGACATAAGAAATTGACAAAGAAGCAAGTGAAAATACTTCACTGTAGTGGCCCAACACATGAATCCTGTAATATGATTCTTCATTGCCTTAATCGAGTCTGCTGAATTGAAATTGGTACAATCACCCTTAGGTTAATAATAGTACAACTATAGAAAGGTTCAACAATTCATCCACCCGCAATACTTCCAAATGAGAAGTATTTATACAAAAACTCTTACGAAATATCCTAAAAATAATTTAGGAATTATTCATGGAACAAGAGATATCTTCATGCAAGAAGATAGTGATAACTTTATAACTAAAGCTAGTTGTCCCTATTTTTATTGAAATTACTGTTTGTTGTCTTCAATCTGTTGTTTTTTTCTCTCTTTGTTGTTCAACGAAGGTTGCAGCTAGATAGTGAAGTGTTCTGTACACTGGCAGCTTTATCTCTGCTTTGTAATTTTTTATTTGACTTTAAACTTTGACTTTGAACTAATACTCTTTCACCTGATACTCTTTCACTGTTTACTGTCCTAATTTTAATTGAAAAACTATAACTGTAAATGTAAAAACATCATGCTCTATTTATTTTTACTGCTCTTTGCTTACTGCAACCTGATTTCATAGTAAATCAGTCATTGTTTCCCAAAGTTCTACCTCTGGAAATTTGATCTTCATCATCCTCCTAAATATTTCATCTACTTCAGTGTATTTTGAGAATGTAGGCTTGTTGATAAATATGTGTTTCACCTCATGTTGTAGGTAAAACAAATTCTCAAAATTCTTGTAGATTACCTTCCCTATTGGAATACCTTGTGAGGAAGGAAAATTAGCCTAATCCTTGGCAAATTCTCTCATTTTCTTGTCATAGTAATCTTGGTTCATTAGTTTGTCATGAATAACTAATGGATTTGGAAGGCATTTCTGCCTCAGGACATCAAATTTCATCATAAACCTTGTAATGGAAACCTCCATGTTTTGGCATTTCTCCTCTAGTTGTATCATCAAATTATTCTTAGAAATAACCTTCGTAACTTCCTTGATGGTTTTTGTTCTGTCATTAATTCCAATTTCTTCAAGTTCTTGCCTATTTTTCGAATTAAGAAATTTAATGATTTCAAGAGCTTCTTCTGGTTTCTTACTAAGCTCTTCTTTTATCTTTTGAATGGATTTTTTTGCTTCTTTGACTAAGCTTTTCTATTCATAAATGACCTGTAGGTTGGCCAAATATCATTGATAGCTTCAATGATATTGGCCCATAGTTGTTGTCTAACTTGAGCCATGGGTTCTTTCAATGTTAGATCCTTTTATAATTTTTCAACTGCTCGTTTAATCTATTTTCTCTTTATTCTTCATTCTTATGCATTATCTTAGTAATTTTCTTTCCATATTCAAGACTTTTAAGTTGTTCTTTAAGTCTGTTAATCTCATTAGTCTGAATAGACATGTCCTGCATAGATTTTACTAACTTTATTGCTTCATCTGAATGTTGTGTTGTTGTTGTTAAAGACTCTATTTCTAAATTTGATGATGAAGTGACAGGTAATGGTGTAGCCATGGGGACTATAGGAGTCAGTGATTCTACTAGTGTGGAAGGTACAACAGTAGTGACTACAAGAATGACAGTGACAGTGACTGGTTCTTTGTTGGCTTATTTCTCTTGGACCAACTTGTCCATTTGATTATCCATTTCCTTTATCTGAGCAATCAACTGTAGAATGAGATTCATCATCTCATCTTTGTGATTTGTATCCTGTAATACTTCCTTTGATTGAGGATGTTTTGTAGGGTGCAGCTTTAGGTGTTTCTTTAATGCAGCAATGTTTGCATTTTTCTTCTTTATCAATTCATCTGCAACTTTGAAATTTTTAGGATCATATCCTACTTCAATTACTAATTCTTTCAAATATTTAATTCTATTGTCCTCTTTCCTGTGAAGATGCTTTTTCCAATTTGAGTTGATCTCTGATATTTGCAAGAGTGTTTTGCAGCTTCTCTACACCCATGGCCTTGGTGGTCATTGTAGAATAGATCATCTCCCCTGCTTTCCTATGAAACTCAATTTGGTCCAGAGGATGAATATCCTGGGGAAAAACTTCAAAATCTGTCCTTTTGTAATCAGAAGATGATTTGGGAGTTTGAACTGTGGGTTGAAGAAATGTCATCTGCATCTTTTTTTCTTATAGTCAAAGGCAGAAAGTAGCCTATTTTGGATGCCAAGAGTTTGTTTTAGATATTGAGAATATATTTCAGCTTTAATTTCTTCATTTTTGTATTTGATTTCTTTGTACCTTTCTTTGATATCCATCTCCTTTTCTACTATTTTTTTGGATGAGGAAACTTCAACATTGTGATGCTTCTGAATAAGCTGAGTGTTTGAAGTTGTAGGTTCTTCTTCTTCTTCATTTATGGTAGGAGGTGCATTTCCCTTTGTTGTTGTTTCTGTATCAATTATCACCTCTATTGCTTCCACTTCTTTATTGGCAAGATTTAACTTTGGCTTTTTACTGTATCTTAATTTAAATTTAGTTTCAGTTGTAGACTCTGTAGTGTATGATCCTTCCTCTCTGTTTCCTTTTGCATTCCTATCTTCTTGGGATGGATTTTAAAAATGTTTTTCAGCCTCTGGATCTGCATCTCTATTGTTATAGATAAAAGGGCCAACCTGATTCTTCAATTTGAACTGTGCCTTCTTCTTTGCTACTAAGAAATTAATTGCATCTGAATTAAGAATCTTCCTTATGTACTCTAGGGAAAATAACCTTATAGTGAGGTATTTGGGCAGTTTATATGGAACAAGACTTGATCCATATACTCCTATCTCAGTATGGTTTTGGTACAAGTACCAATATCTTGTTATATTATGCTCTGACATCTGCAGGACCTTCTTAATCTCTTCACTAATTCTGGGCTACCTACTGCTGTTCAGAAAATTGACCATAGGATAAATGAAAGAATTGGTAAAATATTTATAAGTGAACTCATTGAAGTATTTCTTTATGAAAGAATTCCAAAAGATGACTGATTGTGGGTTTCCTTCAACATAAATCTTTTGAAGGTTTATAGAAAATTTCTCAGACTGAAATTATAAAAACATATGGAATAAGAATGAGGAATACTTGAAAACACCTTCAGAAGGCATTTTGACCAACTATTCATGAATATCGTCAGTAAGGTATTGGGAAAAATTAAAAATGGTACCAGGAGGATGACCATGTGTGAAAGTAGACAAAAAACCTAGCACTGCAACATCAACATGTTCATCTGTGAAATATCCAAGAATAAAAGGCACCATGGCAATGATATGTCTTGTCCTTTTAGAAAATTTTGTAGAAGGGTATGGATGATTTATCTTGGGAATTTCTATAGAAGAAGGCATGAAAGTATGAAATATATGGAACCTCTTGGGGAAGTCTAGATTTAGGTATAGATGTGTGAGAGCTTCAATGGACAAAGGAACTTCATCTAGTCTAGATTGGATATGGAGCATTTGATTAATTGACTCAGCAGTAATGGTAAACATAATTTTTTTCTCAGAGTTTATTATGGCTCTTTGATCATTTAAATAGTAGGATTGATATATTCTAATCACTTATGGGCATTGGAAGGTCTGTGGGACAACATATTTTGGTAAATTGGACTCCCATATGAAAAATTCATCATCCTGATCTATGGATTTTTCTTGGCTCTAGCAGTGGAGTTCAAGAAGGTTAAATTCTGTGACTGTGTCAGTAACCTTGAAGTCTCTATTAGCCAACGGAATGTGCTATACATCTAAAATAGGAGGTTTTAGTGAATTGATAGATTCTACTAATTTGGAAGTCATTGTTTCTATTTGATTTTACAATTAATTACTCTTTTGACTTAGAAAAATTGATTTAGGCCTTTAGGAGCACCTCTGGAAAATTATAATAGTTTGCAGGAGGATTAAGGATGAAATCAGGGTTTTATCTATGGTCTACAAAGTTATAAATTTTCTCAATTAATCAAACTTTATTTTCTGTAACAAAAGGCAATTTCAGGACTTTAGATTTTCTGCAAAAAGATGTCTATAGTGTATATGAAAGGACTGGAAGGCAAGAAGACTTTCTTCAAGTGTAAAAAGGCTTAAAATTCTTCAATTTATTTAATCTTTGTGATTTTAAATAGTCTTAGGCCTCAAAATCTATGAAAATATGCCCAGGGTTTGCAGAACGTTCTTTAAGAAGTAACAAGCCTTTCTTTAGGTTTGCAAAAATGCTCTTGAATGATTCAATTAGTTGAATTACTTCTTTGGATGAAAGAATAGGTATTTTATTGGAAGGATACCTAGAAAAAATGAAGGTTTGTGTCTGTATAGGGTTTATGAAGTAGTAGAAGGCTTTCTGAGGATCTGCTAGTCTTTATAGATCTTTGGATGACTTCTGAAACATTTGTAACAATCAAATTGGTGAATTATGTTTCAATTTGGCTTAAAAATGGACTCGATAACAATTTTTTTGGTCTGCAATGCTTCTTCTATGTAAAATGCAACCGAAATGGTAAAAGGGTGAAAATGGGTGGGTATAGGCATTTTAATCAACAGTGAATGCATTAATGCGCAATTAATTTTTGAATTGACAAAGCAGTTTGCGCAACTAGCAGGAGAAAACTTCCGAGAATTTTTTGCACTGGCCAAATGTGGTTGGTGGTATAGTTTTGATTGGTGCGATCAAATAAAAATTAGACACGTATCATGGAGCAGAGCTCCAAAAACCACGCTTTTCGCAAGGTTGGGTGTATGTTAATAATCGCGCTATTGGATGTGTAATAGGCTATGCTAGTCATTAGATATTATAAATGTTGATCTAACAAATGAGATAATGTGATGGAGACGCAGGATTCTATAGGCGTGGGGCCCGGGGTACGATTGGTTACATATGTGATATGGTTTGGTTTTGTATGATATAGACAATGGGGTTAAGGTAAATGTAATATTATAATAGGCGTGGATAATACATATTAGGTCCGAGATATATAACATGTGAAGAATTAAACCATTGGTTTATATAAGAAATATGGGTTGGGATGTATATATAAAGGATTTAATATAATATGGGTTTAAAATATATAACGGGATTTAATATATTATGTTAAATGTTAATAACGTACAAATTGATTGTTAAATACACTAATTTTCTAATGTAAAAACTTATGTCAGGGAGGGATATCTGTAGTGGGGCACGACATATAGATTTAACCATTTAAACTTAGGGTTAAAGTATTTTTATTGATTTTATGAATAAAGGGAAATTAATAAAGGGATTTTTACTTTTCCGAGGATAAATTCGTTTTAACTTAGGAAAAGGAAGTTTTTGCAACAGGGAAATGGTGAAAAGAAAAAATGAAGAGGGAGAAGGTATTTTTACAAGGGAAATGATTTTTGAAGGGAAATTAGTAAATGAAATGACCAATTATCTGTTATCCATGCTTTTGAAAACTACTTCTGCCTACCCATTTGCTACCCTAACATTTTTTTTCTTCATTTACATGGGTGCATTTGAGCTTGCAAACCCTTATTCATTTTTCTTTTAAACAAAAAACAAACTCGTTCTATCCTTATTTCTTCCAAGGGATCAGATTAAACTATTGAGCTCCTTATTATTCTCTACCTAACTAATGATTTGTAAAGATTAAACTATTTGGCTAGATCTTTATTATCTATATAACAACATGAAATTTAAAGCATGAAAGGTCAATATTAAGGTGTTTAACCTTCATGGATTGTGGCATTTTTAAAAAGCTGCACACAATCTTTATTTTGCAGTAAAAGTAAATAGTAGTGGCATTTAAATTTGCATCACTTTAATGTTTTATTTTTATCTCTTTTTTGTTTGGGGTTCATTTTAATATTCTTTTTTATCTTTTTTCTTTCAAGTCCTTTGATTTTTCTTTTAGGACTTTTACCCTCTTTACATTTTTTCTCTTTCTCATATGGGAAAATAATTTTTCAGAAAGCAAAGTATGTAAATATTACAAGACTAATCAGAATCAATTCAAAATTATGAATCCTATTATTATAGCACCCTAACAGTATCCACTACCAGAACGCTCCCTCCACGAGCCAATTTCCACTTCCAGAATACTTATCTTAACAATGACCATAATAGGTCTATTCAATACCCTCCTTAACCCATACCAGGTCTTAATTTAAGAATTCAACCGAGCACCTAGGCTATAGTTTTGGATTTCATTAGAAAACCATCTCAAGAATACTTACTTGGAAGTGTCCTACCTCCCTTAACAATGTCCTATGTGAGGTTCACAAGCTTTCAAATTTATTCTCCTCTCTTGGAACTCCTCCAACTAGGTACCAAGTTCACAAGGTTGGCTAATGTTTTCTTCCCTCTTACCCTCTTTAGTCCCTTTTACCAACAGAAATTATTTATCTCTGGGAGAGGAATAACTATCTTCTAACTTTCTGGTAAGTTATAATCTCATTTACCACCCTTCCCATGATTTTATGGCTTAGCATAAACATTATCTATTAATTAAATTTAGAAGATAAAAATTTATGTTTATCACTTATTCGTACCACGCCTTCAGCATGACCCGCAATTTTCGAAGTAACTTAGAAAAAGTAATTTACAATTCACTAAGGGGTATTACATCTTCCCCCCTCCCCTCAAGAAAATCATCCTTAGTTATTTTATTGGCTCTTAAAATAGACTGAAATATGCCTTATTCATAAAATCATCATCCTCCCAGATAGTCTCTTCCAAGATGAAGTATTTCACTGCACTTTAACTTGGGTGGTTTCTTGCTTCTGTAGCATAATTTTTCCTTGACTGAGAATGCACAGAGGTTTGACTAGAAATACTTCATCCTATTCGACCTACATCCACAATCATTATGGATATCATTAGTTTCCATTAATCTTTATTTAATATATATATATATATATATATATATATATATATATATATATATATATATATATATATATATATTCATTTCAAACTTTATTATAGGCACCATCGATTATTATTTATGTGCCTAGCAAGGGTCATCAATATGCATCACAACCCAAAAATGGTTATAAACCTCTACTCAGTAAGAATTATCAACATCATCGTAAGCTAATCAACAATAACACTAAATCCTTTTTACTTACCCAATGGCTATGACAATCAACAAGGACCCCACCAGGTGGTCCCACTGTAAATTTCATACAATGGAGGTACCAACTCCATCTACACTACTTATATAGTAGTAATAACATTTCAAAAACCATTTACTGTTCTTTCCTTTTATGATGGATTGCAACCGGTGTATTTTCATATTGGGTAGCATTACCATGTTTCTATATTAATTCAAATGTTACATATGCATTAATCATGCATGAGTAAAGTTTAGGTTAAATTCCTTTTATTGTCATGTTCAAGGCGACTATATTGTTGTCTATGTTTTCCAAGTAAACTTAGTCATGCCCATCTTAGGCTACTTTGCTATTTTTTTTACTGCAAAACCAAGATTCCAATTTGTAACATTCCTTCAATTTTTTCCTTTTTCATCATGTATTATACGTTGTTGATTATAGTTATATGAAAATTTTCTACCATGTATATTCATGGGATTCTCCTTTTTTCACTCGTATGCATATCGACTGTCTCACACTCTCTATGTTACTATATTATATGTTTTTTCTTGTATATCAGACCAAAACATATTATTCACTCCATTCTATGGAAGATTATTTTAATATATTTTCCATGTGAGGTTTGGTCAATGTGAGTAGAAATTTTTTTTATCCCAACATGAGAGTAACTAATTATATTACTGTACCACTCACATAATAATCATACTTGTTATCATGATATTATTGTTAATTTGAAGGAATGTTTCCTTAATTTTTCCCCATGATGGATCGCAAATAATTATGTGTTCTTTAGGCACCATCACAATTTCATGATATTGAATATGCCACAAAAAAACATTACCAAAATTTTGAGACATTTAATTCAACTTGCCATTTTCACAACAAATATTATCTTTTTCCCTTTTCGAGTGGACCCACTCATGTCCACATTATTTACCTGTTTAATGTTTCATGCAAAAGTCTTCATTTGGGTATTTATTTTATTATTTACTCTTGATATTTCCCCAGTAGACCATTGACGCTAAAATAAAAAGGTAATATTAAAAGAAACCAATATGAAATTTCAACGACACAACTTGGATTAATATGGGCATGCTTAAAATCAACAAAAGATAAAAAGAAAAATACATCGCCGAATTCTACAAACGTACTTCTCTAACACACCCCACCCTTCATTTCATCCCTTTTTATTCTGAAAATTATTTATTAAGGTATCTATAGGTTACATGGGGTTCTTTCCCCCTGACATATTTCGTGCCTATCACCTTCCTCAACACATCATCTTAGTGTGGTTTCTTGACATATTGAATTTATAAGCATATGTACATTATAATAAACCATTTCACGAAACTTCATTTGTGTCTATAAAATTTATATTGAGGTTCTCTAAGATACTTATATGGGGTAACATTGACAGGTGGCATGTTGCACATTCCATTTTATCACATCACATGACAACATGCATAGGTAGTGATTACGCTGATACGATACCAGCATTCTCGTTACCACAATTTTATTTTTAATTCCATAATTATCCTATATTTACCATGGAATATAGCCTGAATATATTCCTTTTTATCCTATTGTACCTACTCAGATCAAATCTTTAGTTATCTGAGTTACAATGAACACTCATTTCAATCAATAAAATTATCTTGTGATCTTGATTTTAATCAAACATAACCTTTCCAACCATGAGGCGGCTATAAATTAGAAAAATTAGTGAATCATTCCATGATTTAGTGTGATCAGTCTCTAACTCACAAAAATCTTGAGTCCCCAGCGTTCATTAGGTACAGGAAATTCAGAAGGTATGTGAATGATTTCCTAGTAAATTTTTATATTCTTGAAATTGAGTCTAATATTTCTCACTTCATACTTACTGATTTTCGTGAAAAGATGACCTAATAAGTCCTTATTTCAAAAAATATTTCATTATTTTTTACTTTTCTTCAGAACATACTATTGTTGTAGTCTTACTGTAGAAAAATGATCAAGACTATGAGCATCCCATTGATTTTTTTAGAAAATCACTTAGAGATGCCACTTTAAAGTATAACATAATGGGAAAGCAAGCACAAACTTTAATGAAGGTTGTTAAAGACTTTAGAGTGTAAATCTTGTATTCACATATCATTTCTTATGTTCCAAATTCATTTGTGAAGGACATTCTAACTCAGAATGGGCCTGATGGTAAAAGAGGAAAATGGATTGCCACCATTTTGTAATATGACATAGAAATTAAACCCACCAAACTCATTAAACGTCAAGGTTTAGCCAAACTCATGGCTGAATCAAATTTTCATGCTTTAGATATAAATTTTATTGCCAAATTAGATGATCAAGAAGAGATGGTGACTCCAGAGATTAGTGAAGCCTTTTCAGACTCACCATGGTATGCAGATATCATATTTGTATTACTAAATTTACAAGCTCCTCCTGAATTATCAAGAACTAAAGCTATATTTTTAAATTTAAAGGAAATAAAATTTTGTATCATAGACAATGCACTGATTTGGAAAGATCATGGTGGCATTTTATTGAATTTTTTACTGAAAGAAGAAGTTCATAAATTTTTGGAAGAGTTTCAAGTAGGTGACTATGGAGGACACCTTTACTCGAAGAAAACTACAAATAAAATCTTGAGAGCTGGTTTTTATTAACCTGCACTGTTTGCAGATGTGAAAAATTATGTGACCTCCTGTCACAAATTCCAAATCTTTGAAGGGAAGAAAAAACTACTACCGTTTACCCCTTAAACCCATCTCCACAGAAATGACATTTCAGCAATGGGATCTTGACTTCATTAGTGAAATCCACCCTCCTTCATCAGCCCAAAACAAATGGATTTTGACAGCCACAAACTATTTCACTTAGTGGATAGAAGCCATACCTTCTAGGCAAGCCAATGATACTCACATAATCTCATTCTTAGAAAATAATATATTGTCTAGATTTGGATGCCCCGAGAAGCTCATTACTGATAATGCAACTTCTTTCATGTCCAAAAAGATGATTGACTTCTATAATAAATACCACATTACCCTTTGCCATTCCACTGCTTATTACCCTCAAGGTAATGGTCTTACTTAATCCTCCAATAAAATCCTTGTGAATATCATCAAGAAACTACTAGAAGACAATAAGGAAACCTGGAACAAAATTTTAGTGAATTCCTTATGGGCAGATAGAGTTACCACAAAGAAGTCCATTGGTACATCCCCTTGTCAACTGGTTTATGGGATGGATGTTTTTTTCCATCTTCTTTAGGAGTACCGGTAATGAAAATAATACAAGAACTGCAAGTAGAAACCAATGATATCCAAAGAAGGATAAATCAAACCATACACTTGCAACAAACCAGGGAAGATGTCTATCCCAAGTCTCAAGTTGTTCAAGAAAATATTAAACAGATTTTTGACAAGAAGACTAAGGAAGATGATTTTTATATAGGTGACAAATTTCTTTAGTCGGATTCCAAGAGAGAAGAGAAAGGTAAACATGGGAAATTTGATTTCTTATGGAAAGGCCCTTGTGTCATTTATGGTTACAGAGGTAACAATGCATTATTTTTGAAGGAGTTGGATGGATCGGATCTGTCGGGTAGACCTATCATTGGTAGAATGTTGAAGCATTACTATTCCCTATAATGAAAATATTTCACTTTGTTTACTTTGCTCATTGTACATAACATTTCATATTTTAGATTGGATTGGATGTTTTTCTAGCAAATTTGAAGCCCAGAGAGAAGGCGCTAAGCTTTGAAAGATAAAATATCATAAGTATGAATAATGCCGAGCTCAGAAAAAGAGGTTCAAGGCGATCACGGTCAAAATTCAAAGGCTAAAGTCTCAAAGTTCTTGACATTTCACCAGGAAATGCCATCCCCATTGTAGTATTCCAAAATGGAAAAGATGGGAATATAGAACATATGCAACATTCCAAATAAATCAAAGCAGGAACATAACACTAAAATCTGGAAAATGTCGGAAATATGCTGCAACTGGAAATTACATTAAGACATCATAATCTATGAGCAGAAAACAATGGAGCTGTATAATTATATATAACAACAAATGAAATTACACAGTGCTCCAAAAGGAATGCACTCAAGCGACAAGATGGTTGAAATACACTAAAGAAACGAAGCATTGTAAATGTTGTGATGTTACTGCTACTGCTAATAGAAATTACTGCTACTGAGGATAAGAACCATGTGTGGAATGCTATTAGAGTGCTCAAAATTACCTGCGCTTTTAACTACGGCTTCTACTAGAAAACCCAAAAATGGTTTAGCCAGATTTTAAGTTTGGATTTTTGTCCTTTTTTGAGTTGTCCACTGCATTTATTCTACCTGACTTATGCACTCCCTGGGAATGACTATTGATATGGGGTTGAAGGAATGATCTATCAGCTGCAACAACACGCAATCAACTCAAAGGTGAAGGGTTGGTCCCCTCACTGGAAAGTAAGCTCAGAAATTGGAGATTTCTCTTCTCCACTGCTACACCCCTCCAACCCAACCCAACTCTAAACAGAACTACATTGTACATGAGACTGAAGCTTGGTCAGATGCATGATTGTGGAATTATAGTGCAAACTCCTCCAAAATCTTCTCAATGGAAGAGGTGGGATTCCTGATCAGGAACACCCTATGCTAAACAACACATGGTATCTTAGCTAAACAATTGAAGAAAAATATATATCTAAATAGACCATATCTCAAAATATAAAATATAGCAAGATGAATAATATGGTTGTCGTCCTCTTCCTTTTATAATATATGAACTTTCAAAACCTAAACCCCATTCATTAATTCCACTACTTCCTTGCAATGTGTCTCCATCTAAAACTGTGTTTACCCTTCACTAATTCCCACTCCTCCATTATAGCACTATTGATTTGGTCAAAGTTGACCCAGTCCACATTTTTTAGCCCCTTTTCACACCTTAGGGATGCTTTATTAAGCTGAAAAGGTAATCCACTTTCACATGAGAAGTGGTTTTATTCACAATAAAGAGATATATGGGTCTCCCTACCCACCTATTCACCTATCTAAGTGACAAAACAAAAATTTAATATTCCAATTAACTGTAGGCTAATTTTAGGAATATTACAGCCCCCCCCCTTCCAAAATGTTGATTCTCATCAAGAAACTACAAGGATACTAAAAATCTCCAATCGATATGCCTCTCCCCCAAGAATACAAGTTAGCATTTATTGGATAAACCAAATAGATTTCATCATGAAAAGTGGGAGATATATGGAAAGAGTTATATGCTGTCCATTGGCTGCCTTAAGGTATGAGACTATGTGTTATGTAGCATGTTGGATGGTGATAATAGTCCCTCAAGTGAGACCAACGATGTTCTTCCTCTTGCTGTCTCAAGAGATGATATGATAAGTGGCCATCCAACCACCTTCTTGTTGTCATAAGCTTCACAAAAGCTTGAAAATAGCAGAGGACATTAGGTGTTGGCTGAATATGATCAAGGAAAATATATCTTGCCCAAATTCCTCCATAAAGTGGTCATCCCCATCACTGAATGTAGTCCCAAAAGGACCATGAAATCCACAAAGAGGTTTTCTCTCTTGTGGAGAAATGTGTTTCAAAGGCATGGTAAAGGAGTGCATATACATTGTTAATTGATAAATAAGCATCAAAACACAATCTTTACCATATATTGTAGACAAGTTGGTGAAGAGTTCCATAGATGAACCTTCCCATTTCTCCATCAAAAGGGGAAATGATTGTAGCAACCATCAAAGGTGGTTCCTTTCCTCCTCATACATCAAACAAGCTACTTATCTCTTGATATGTTGGTACACATCTTCTTTGAGATCCTCCCAATGAAATCCCTCTATGATGGTGTGATAGGACTCAATGGAACCCTCATGTTTTGAAAATAGTGCCTCATATGATGCATGTATGATTCAATCCTTGAGCTTGGAGTCTCTAGTCAAGTAGATATGATCATGGAAATAAATGACTCCATCAACCACTCTATACTTCCCATCTACCACTTGCCCATCAAGAATCTTACATGTGAAGAGGTTCTTGGAATATTCCACCAATAGTTGGGACTCCCAATATGGATCTAGGCCTCCCAACAATGATAGTGCTGTAGAAATATGAAATGAAGCACCTATCACATCACAACTCTCCTCTTTGACATTCTTAATTCCACAGCCACATGTAGGATTATTGTTACGCCACTTTTGTTGCCTCCCTTGCAACTAATCTTGCCCAAGACAAGATTGAAGTACATGGAGGTCAACCTCCTCTTCAAAGGTATTTCCCATCCAAAACTTCCATAGTTTGGCCAATGCATACAAGAGTGTCAATAAACTATTGTCATATTTAGAAATATTCCTCATGTGTGGAAGTATCAGTTGTTTCTCTAAGGCTATGGAGTAGCCCTTTGACACCATGCTCCTACCATCATAGATTTTTGAATCATCATTTTTCAGTGCAAATAGCTGAGTGGGAGATAGAAATGTCCATATCAGAAAATTACTCACCTCTCCTTGAACCCATCAAAGGTTCTCTTCATTATGGTAGCTCCTCCCAAAGCTCCTTCCTTAGCAAAATATATCAATGTTGCACCATGTTGAGAGAACTAATTATTCATCTTCCAATTAGGGGCTCTCCCTGGTGGAATGCCTCCATGTAATGAAACATCAACGTCCAGAGTAGGTTGTATATGTGAGTGGACTAATTTTTTGGAACACCTAATCCTCTATGGGTAGGTGTGGAATGTGAAAAGTCACAATGGAGTCCAAGTGACCTTGGAATGTGAAACCAAGAGTCACACCATTGTACTATAAATGTACATCATGTATAATGGAAAAAATAAGAAATCCTCATGCTTATCCTTCATCGTGTGTTGAGTCTCTTGTGTGTGTGTGTTTATCTTTCTCATACACCATGTGTGTGTTTAACATGGTGTTTAACATGGTATCAGAGCTAATAATTCCATAACCAGCTCAACCTTGAGTGAGACATTTGTGTTTATGGCCTGTGCATATCTGAAAAAATTCTGATAATTTTTGTAGCACTCAGAGATTTTTGCAGCAGTGTTTTTACCGCATTCATCAAGCGTTTTGCAGCATTCAGAAATTGGCACATTCAGAAATTTCGTCTTGAAAAAGAGAAGCATTTGGGGGGCATTCTGCAAGTTTTCTCACTGCACATTATTTTTCACATTTCTACCTTTTAAATTCTGCATTTTGGAGAGCTGCTGGAATAGTGTTTCAAAGTGGGTTTCTGAAAGGAAAATTTCTGAGTTTTTCATTGAAAAATCTCTACAAGTTTCTGGGTTTTTTAATGGAAAAGATTTCTGAATACTGTTAAATTATGCAATGGAGTAGATTGTTGTATATTTGAAAAAAAAAAATCTGCTGCTATTTTAAAGTCTCGGGTCTCAGTTTTACTCCTCTGCTGCTGGAAGAAAATCTACATTCTCTTGCTTTCCTCTCTGCTGTTTTAAAAAAAAAAAAATTTAAAAAAAAGTTAAAAAAAAAAAATTCTCTGCAATTCCACCATTCGGCCCACACAACAGCTCTTTCCCCCACGCCCCTACAATCTCATCCTTACCACTCTACCTTACCGCGGCCCCCTCACAACTACGCTTCACCTCTCTCCTGCACACCCAACCCACGCTCCCCTCTCAACACACAATCTGCCCCCTGCTCCCTTATCTCCAGCCCCCTTCACACTACAGCTGCTATACCCCTCTCGCTGTAACCTACCCCCCCCTTCTCACACCACCTCCGCTACCCCCTCTCCGCACTCATCCCGTCAACTCCCTCTCTGTGCATACACACACCCTCCCCCTCACACACCCCCGCTCTCTCTACAGCACTCCCCATCTACGCTAAAACTCCCACCCGACTCCCAAACCACGCCCTCTCCGCGCCTACCCCTCACGGTTACCTCCACCCTCCTTTCGCCTCCCTCTCACAGCGTTCCATGTCACCTCTCTTCTCAAATGGCCGCCCGGCCTCCCTCCCTCCACGCAAAGTCAATCCCAGGTTTTTCAATTTTTAAAAATTTTACTTCTAATTAAAACCCTCCCTCCAATAAATTTCCCTCCCCTCCCACTAAATTAAGTCTCATTTATAATTAATATATTTTAATAAAATTTCTCTTAGTTCGCCATCCTTTTAATAATTTTCCCTATTTCAAGTTTTTTTTTACTTTAATTATTTTAAATTTCAAAAAAAAAAAAAACAACAGAGAGAGAAGAGGAAGAGGAAATGAACAACAAAAATGGCTTGAAGAGAACGTGGACCGAATACACAAAGAAAATTGCATATTTTCATTGTTATTTGTGGAATTGATTTGAAGGGTGAGTTTCTGAAGAAATTGATGTGAAGACGAGTTGTTTTTGGTGTCAAACAACTCTTTGAAGAAAGAAAATCCAGTTGCCTTAAAGGCCTCTTGCAAGTGTTTTTGCTGCACATTCAAATATTTTTGCAGAGATATTGACATTGTATTGCTTCTTCATAGTTGCAATCAGTAGATTTTGTACTTTGAGATTTCCATAGTTGGAAATTCTTTGGAGTCATTTTTATTTCTTGAAATTGTTGAATCAGATTGAATCACATTGTAAACGGGTGCATTTTCGGTTGAAGCCGACACCCTTTATTTTTTTGAGCCTAAGTTGTTGAAAATGGCTAGAATCAATGAGGCATTAGAGTTTTTGAATAACCTCATTCATTCCAATGTTGATGATGTGATGAAAATGAGCAAGAATGCTCTTTGTAATATTAAAAATTGTTTGCTAGATGCACAAGAGAAGATTGCGTTTTTGCAGTTGGAATCTCAGCTTCAACAAGATGAACTTTAGCAAAAGATTCACCATTCTAAACTTGTTTCTGTTCAGAATATTGAGAAAGACTCCCATCAACACAATGTCAGTAAAGTTGTAGTTGATTCACATTCAGTTCCTTGTAGAAGAGCAGATGTACATGCAGATGCAACAGTTCAACCTGCACTTCTCAAGCCCATCATCAAACCTTGGGAAGAGCTTGTCCACAACAAGCATCGAACTGGTCTTGGATATGACAAGGATGTGTCCTTTCATATTCCAGACTACACAAAGCCCATCATATTTCAGAGTGTCGGATTCATGTATGACAGTTCACCTGCAGCTGTTTCAGATCCTGCTCCACAACAACAGCAGATTGTAAAATGCCAACACTGTGATCGAGTTGGCCATATGAAATATCACTATTTTGATCTTCATCCATGCAAGCACTGTGGTCGACACACCCATTCTTCAGATAGATGCTTCAGAAATAAGCCTCCTGCAAGAACAAATATTCATCATGGATGGATCGCTTCTTGGCAATGGGCATCAGCAGCCAAGAAGATGTTTAAGACACATGTCAGAACTTGTTCATGGATATTGAGCAAACTTGCAATTGAGTTTTCGCCATCATCTCACCTTTTCCCTGACAGGGGGGAAAATGGTGGTCATGTACAAGCTTCGACGTCAGATCAAGTGAGCCTGAGCCACAATCTCTCATTCCATGTTCAGAGTTGTAGCCAGAGACACAGCAGTTCAAGCGAGCCTAAGACACAATTCACCATTCCAGATTCAGAGATGTATCCAGAGACACAGATGCCCATGAGCATGCCTTCGGTTGGTGGACAACCTTAAACCATCATCTTTGGTTGGTGGATAACCTAAAACCATCACAGGTAGTAGACCTCCCTTCTTTTAGGTTGAAGGTATCCCTTTCATATATGAGGAACACTTCCTCTATCAGAAGCCTTCAGCTTCTTGCCAGCTTTGGTTGAGTTCCAGGAAATGCTTCAAGCATTCCAGTTTTGTTGGTAATCCTAAAACCATCACAGGTAGTTGACCTCCCTTCTTTTAGGTTGAAGGTCTCCCTTTTTTATGATGGACAATTCCTCTAGCAGAAGCTTTTAGCTTCTTGCCAGTTTTGGAAGATTTTTTGGAACTGCAACAAGTATTGCATTCCAGTGTTGGTGGTCATCCTTAAACCACCTCTTTTTCCAACATTTCAGAGAGTTGATTGAGCCCAAGTGCTACCATGCATGTTTTGCAGATTTGTATTACAACTCTCTTCTTGGACTCACACATACCCCTTCGCATTAAGGGGAGATGTTGGAACACCTAATCCTCTATGGGTAGGTGTGGAATGCGAAAAGTCAAAATGGAGTCCAAGTGACCTTGGAATGCAAAACCGAGATTCACACCACTATACTATAAATGCACATCATGTATAATGGAAAAAATAAGAAAGCCTCACACTTATCCTTCATTGTGTGTTGAGTCTCTTGTGTGTGTGTGTTTTTATCTTTCTCATACACCATGTGTGTGTTTAACATGGTGTTTAACATAATTTTTCCTTGTCCTCACGACACAAATCCTCATGCCTCTTCTATGCATCGATCTTCTGAAATAGAGAGGGGTGTGTGCTCCTCACCATATGATGCTTTTCCTCCCCTTTATTTCCTTCTATCTTCAAGATCTCACAATCTGTCAATGATGGCACATGCTGCACATGGACTGTGCCCTGATCTCCATATGTGAGATTCTTTGGAACTCCTTGCAAGAGTGCAAGAGTTTCTCTCTTTGGAGAAAATGCTCCTTCTTCCTCTTCATGAGGTACTAGATCTTCTACTATTGTGACAACGATTTTACCTCTTTTATTCCATTCCCCTTCATCATGAATTGAGGTTGCCTCATCATCATTAAGAGGTTATTTGTCTAGTTCCTCCATGTCTCCCCTTTGAGAAGAGAGCTCTTTCTGAAATGGGGATATTGCCTCTAGCAAGTTATTATGTAAGTTTTTAATCCCCTAAATAGTTTTCTGAAATGGAGTTGGATTTATAGATCCTTCCAACTCATGCAAAGGTTTTTTTTTTTATGCTTAGCTAGCTTAACCAAGGAAGTTTCATAATTTTTTTCATCAAATCTCTTTACTATATTCCTAGTGAACCTTGCATAAGTAAACATATTTGCATCTTTTAGTGAAGAAGATTCATAAGACCACTAGGCATAAGCCTTACCTTCAAGGTGCAGCGTTGCTACTCTAATGGCTTCATCTTTTGAAACTTGGTGTTGCTGCAAATAGGTGTCTAGCTCCTTTTCCCAAGCCCCGGCTAAACATCTAGGTGATCTATCAAAAATAGATAGAAATAATCTACCCACATCATGCTGCTTGTACCTTATTCTTCTATCATGGTTTTTGATCTTCTATCCTCCTTTATGTCACAAAACCATTGGAATTTTAGATGATCTCTAAATCTCTAAGTTTGAGATTCATACTCTTGAAGATAGTCACCAAGAGTCTCCTCCTTTGGTACATCTCCTTCCTCCATCTCTCTTGCCATGATCCTAGGCATGGTGCCATGTTGTAGATCTGATGGTGTAGTTGAATGCTCACACCCATAATGTGAAAATCTAGAGCTTTCTTCATGTGCAATCCCTCTTGGATAATTTTTCCATCTCTCCCTTCTCATCTCTTTGATGTCTCTGCTAATGCACTGCATAGTTTGAATAAGAAGTTTTGAGAACTCCTTCCGTCTTGAAAATGAGGTTTTGCCTTCATATCTTCTGTAGATATTCTCATTTCTATGAGAAGCCTCCTTACATGAAATAATGGCTGAAGTACACAGGCTAAGCCAAGATTATGCTTTGATACCACTGTAATATTTCAAAATGTAAAAGACAAGAATATAGAACATATGCAAAATTCCAAATAAATCAAAACAGGAACATAGCACTTAAATCGGGAAAATTCCGGAATTATGCTGCAACTGGAAATTACATTAAGACATCATAATCTATGATTATAAAACAACAGAGCCATATCATTATATATAATAGCAAATGAAATTACACAGTGCTCCAAAAGGAATGCACTCAAGCCACAAGATGGCTGAAATACACTAAAGACACCAAGCACTGGAAATGTTGTGCTGCTACTGCTACTATTGTGGAAAATACTACTACTTAGGAGAAGAACCATGTGTGGAAGGATGTTAGAGTTATTAGAATGATCCATGCTTTTAACCATGGATTCTACTAAAAAAACTGAGAAACACCCTAAAATGGTTTGGCCATATTTTAAGTTTGGATTTTCAGCCTTTTTTTAGTTTCCCACTACATTTTTGTTGTTTGAATTGCATACTCCCTGGGAATTACTACTAATATGGGGCTGAAGGAATTATATATCAACTGCAACAACACCCAATCAACTCAATAGGTGAAGGGCTGGTCCCCTCACTGGAAAATATGCTCAGAGATTGGAGATTTCTCTCCTCGACTGCTACACCTCTGCAACACAACCCAACTCTAAACAGAACTACGTTGTACATGAAACTGAAGCTTGGCCAAATCCCTGATTGTGGAAGAGGTGGGATTCTCGATTAGGAACACCCTATGCTAAACAACACATTTAATCTTAGCTAAACAGTTGAAGAAAGCTATATGTCTAAACATACCATATATCAAAATATAAAATATACCAAGATGAATAATATGGCTACCATCCTCTTCCTTTTATAATATATGAGCTTCCAAACCCTAAACCCCATTCATTAATGCCACTACTTCCTTGCAATGTGTCTCCATCTAAAACTGTGTTGATCCTTCATTAATGTCCAATCCTCCATGACAACACTGTTGATTTGGTGAAAGTTGACCCAATCCACATGTTTTAGCCCCTGTTCACATCTTCGGGTGCTTTATTAAGCTGAAAAGATGGTCCAATTTCACATGAGAAGTTTTTTTATTCACAATAAAGAGATTTATGGGTCTCCCTACCCACTTATTCACCTATCTAAGTGAAAAAAAAAAAAAAAATTAATATTCCAATTAGCTGTAGGCTAATTTTAGGAATTTTACATCCATGTGGAGCCACTGTTAGGGTCCTATAATAATAGGATTCATAATTTTGAATTGACTCTCATTAGTCTTGTAATATGTACATACTTTGCTTTTTGCAAAATTATTACCCATATTAGAAAAAGAAAAAATGTAAAGAGGGTAAAAGTCCTAAAAGAAAAATCAAAGGACTTGAAAGAAAAAAGATCAAAAAGAATATGAAAATGAACCTCAAACAAAAAAGAGATAAAAATAAAACATGAAAGTGATGCAAATTTAAATGCCACTACTATTTACTTTTACTGAAAAAAAATATTGTGTGCATCTTGTTAAAAATGCCACAATCCATGAAGGTTAAATAGCTTAATCTTGACCTTTCATGCTTTAAATTTCATGTTGTTATATAGATAATAAAGATCTAGCCAAACAATTTAATCTTGGTAGATCATTATTTAGGTAGAGAATAATAAGGAGCTCAACAGTTTAATCTGAGCCCTTGGAAGAAATAATGATAGAATTAGTTTTTTTTTTATTTAAAAGAAAATGAATAAGAGTTTGCAAGCTCAAATTCACCCATGTAAATGAAGAAAAAAAAATGTTAGGGTAGCAGATGGGTAGGCAGACACTATTTTCACAAGCATGGATAAGAGATAATTGGTCATTTCATTTACTAATTTTCCTTCAAAAATTATTTCCCTTGTAAAAATACCTTCTCCCTCTTCATTTTTCCTTTTCTCCTTTCCCCCCTTGCAAAAATACCTTCTCCCTCTTCATTTTTCCTTTTCTCCTTTCCTAAGTTAAAACGCATTTATCCTGGGAAAATTAAAAAGCCCTTTATTAATTTCCTTTTATTCATAAAAACCCATAAAAATACTTTAACCCAAAGTCTAAATGGTTAAATCTATATGTCGAGCCCCACTACAGATATCACTCCCCGACATAAGTTTTTACATTAGAAACTTAGTGTATTTTAACAATCCATTTGTACATTATTAAAATTTAACATAATATATTAAATCCCGTTATATATTTTAAACCTATATTATATTAAGTCCTTTATATATACATCCCAACCCATATTTCTTATATAAACCAATGGTTTAATTCTTCACATGTTATATATCCTAGACCTAATATGTATTATCCCCACCTATTATAATATTACACTTACCTTAACCCCATTGGCTATATCATACAAAGCGCGACTATATCACATATGTAACCAATCGCACCCCAGGCCCCATGCCTATACAATCCCATGACTCCATCGGATTATCTCATCCGTTAGATCAACATTAACAAGATCTAATGACCAACATAGCCTATCGCACATCCGATAGCGCAATTGTTAACATACACTCAACCTTGCGAAAAGAATGGTTTTTGGAACTCCGCTCCAAGCTACATGTCTAATTTTCATTTGATCGCACCAATCAAAACTATACCACCAACCACCTTTGGCTAGTGTGAAAACCGCTTTGCGGTTTTCTCCTTCCAGTTGTGCAAACCGCCCTGTCAATTCAAAAACTAACCACACATTAATGCATTAATTGTTTATGAAAATGCCTATACCCACCTATTTGCACCGTTTTACCATTTTTGTTACATTTTCTACAAAAGAAGCATTGCAGACCAAAACAAT
Organism: Pinus albicaulis; assembly: GCA_034641835.2. Classification (NCBI taxonomy): domain Eukaryota; kingdom Viridiplantae; phylum Streptophyta; class Pinopsida; order Pinales; family Pinaceae; genus Pinus; species Pinus albicaulis. The sequence goes on from CM076571.1 coordinate 480,236,870, forward strand.
TACTGTTGACTCCGTTTTTAATCCAAATTGAAATAGAATTCAACAATATGATTGCTAAAACTATTGCAGAAGTCATCCAAAGCTCTATAAAGACCAACAGATCCTTGTAAATCCTTCTTCTACTTCAGAAACCCTCTACAGACACAAATCTTCAATTTTTTCCAGGTATTCTTCCAAGAAAATAGCTATTCTTTGATCCAAAGAAGTAATTCAATTAATTGAATCATTTAGGAGCCATTTTGCAAACCTAAAGAAAGCCATGTTACTTCCTAAAGCTCTTTCTGCAAACCCTAGGCATCTTTTCATAGATTCTGAGGCCTAAGACTATTTAAAATCACAAAGATTAAATAAATTGAAGAAGTTTAAGCCTTTGTACACTTGAAGAAAGCCTTCTTGTCTACCAGTCCTATCATATCGACCCTAGACATCGTTTTGCAGAAACTCTAGATTCTTGAAATTTCCTTTTGTTATAGAAAACACAATTTTATCAATTGAGAAAGTTTATACCTTGCAAACCATAGATAAAACCCTCATTTCATCCTTAATCCTTCTGAAAATTGTTATGATTTTCCAGAAGTGCTCCTAAGGGCTTAAATCAGTTGTTTCTAAGTCAAAAGAGTAATTAATTTTAAAATCAAACAGAAGCAATGGCTTCCAAAGCAGTAGCATCTATCAATCCACTAAAACCTCCTATTATAGATGTAGAGCAGATTCCCTTGGCTGACAAAGACTTCAAGGTTACTGAAAGAGTCATAGAATTTAACCTTCTTAAGCTCCACTACTGGAGCTAAGAAAAATCCATAGATCACGCTAATGAAGTTTTCATTTGAGAGTCTAATTTACCAAAATATGTTGTCCACAGACCTTCCAATGCCAAGAAGTGATTAGACTCTGTCAATCCTGCTATTTTCCTTACCAAAGAGCCATAATAAACTCTGAGAAAGAAATTATGTTTATCATTACTAGTGATTCTATTAATCAAATGCTCCAGATTTAATCCAAACGAGATGAAGTTCCTTTTTCCATTAAAGCTCTCACATAGCTATACCTAAATCTGGACTTCCCCAAGAGGTTCTAGATATTTCAGATTTTCATGCCTTCTTCTATAGAAATTCCCAAGATAAATCCTCCATACCCTTATACAAAATTTTCTGAAAGGAGAAGACATAGCATCTACATGTTGTCTTTTATTCTTGGATACTTCACAGATGAACGTGCTGATGTTGCAGTGCTAGGTTTTTTGTCTACTTTCACACCTGGTCATCCTCCTGCTACCATTTTTAATTCTTCCCAATACCATGCTAACAATATTCATGAATAATTGGTAAAAATTCCTTCTAAAGGTGTTTTCAAGTATTCCTCATTCTTATTCCATATGTTTTTATACTTTCAGTTTGAGAAATTTGCTAAAAACCTTCAAAAGCTTGATGATTAAGGAAACCCACAATCAGCCATCTTTTGGAATTCTTTAATAAGGAAAGACTCCAATGAGTTCACTTATACATATTTTATTGATTCTTTCATTTATCCTATGGTCATTTTGTTGAACAGCAGCAGGCAGCCCAGAATTAGTGAAAATATTGAGAAGGTCCTACAGATGTCAGAGCATAATAGAATAGGAGATTGGTACTTGTACCAAAATCATACTGAGATAAGAGTATATGGATCAAGTCTTGTTCCATATAAACTTCCCAAATACCTCCCTATGAGGTTATTTTCCCTTGAGTACATAAGGCAGATTCTTAATTCAGATGCAATTAATTTCTTGGCAGGAAAGAAGAAGACATAGTTCAAATTGAAGAATCAGGTTGGTCCTTTTATCTGTAACAATAGACATGCACGTCCAGAGGATGAAAATTTTTTGCAGGAATTCAAGTTTAGTCACAGTTTTCTATGGTATTATGATCCTCTTGGAGTTATAAGTAAAATGTGAGTTAAATTGACTCCCTATGTACATGAAAATCAAACAAACATAGATAAATTCTCCAATCAATCTGAATGGTTGGAGAACACCTTGGTAGAGGCAGAGAAGCAAAGTGATACTAGTCAAAATTTTCAAACTCTAGCCCATGAAGACATGAATGCAAAGATAAATAGAGAGGAAGGATTATACACTACAGAGAATACAACTGAAACTAAATTTAAATTGAGATACAGTAAAAAGCCAGAGCTAAATCCTGACAGTAAAGAAGTGGAAACAATAGAGGTGATAATTGATACAGAAATAACAGCAAAGGACAATGCACCTCCTATGATAATTGAAGAACAACAACAACCTACAACTTCAAACACTCAACTTATTCAGAAGCAGCACAGTGTTGAAGTTTCCTCATCCAAAAAAACAATAGAAAAAGAGATGGATATCAAAGAAAGATACAAATAAATCAAAGTGATAAATGAAGAAATTAAATCTAAAATATATTCTCAATATCTGAAACAAACTCCTGGCATCTAGAATAGGCTACTTTCTTCCTTTGACTATAAGAATAAAAATATGCAGATGACATTTCTTCAACCCATAGTTCAAACTCCCAAGTCATCTTCTGATTACAAAAAGACAGATTTTGAAGTCTTGGCCCAGGATATTTATCCTCTGGACCAAATTGAGTTTCATAAGCAAGCAGGGGAGATTATCTATTATACAATGACCACCAAGGCCATGAGTGTATAGAAGCTACAAAACACTCTTGCAAATATCAGAGGGCGACTCAAATTGGAAAAAACATCTTCACAGGTAAAAGACAATAGAATTAAATATTTGGAAGAATTAGTAATTGAAGTAGGATATGATCCTAAAAATGTCAAAGTTGCAAATGAATTGATAAAGACGAAAAATGCAGTCATTGCTGCATTAAAGAAGCAACTAAAGCTACCCCCTACAGAAAATCCTCAAGTAAAGGAAGTATTACAGGACACAAATCAAAAACATGAGATGATGAATCTCATTCTACAGTTGACTACTCAGATAAAGGAAATGGAGAATGAAATGGAAAAGTTGGTACAGGAGAAAGAAGCCAACAAAGAACCAGTATTAGTCACTGTCATTCTTGTAGTCACTACTATTGTACCTTCCACACTAGCAGAATCACTGGCTCCTACAATCCCCATGGCTACAACATTACCTGTCACTTCATCAACAACTTCAGCAATAGAGTCTTCAAAAATAGTAGCACAGCATTAATATGAAGAAAACAAGTTAGTAAAAGCTATGCAAGACATGTCTATTCAAACTAATGAGATTAACAGACTTAAAGAACAACTTAAAATTCTTGAAGATGAAAGGAACTTGCTAAGATAATGCATAAGATTGAAGAAAAAATAGAAAACAGATTAAATGAGCGGTTGAAGAAATTAGAAAAAGATCTAACATTGGAAGAACCCATGGCTCAAGTTAGACAACAGCTATGGGCCAATAGCATTGAAGCTGTCAATGATATTTTTCCATCCATATAGTTCATTTATTAATAGAAAGACTTAGTCAAAGAAGCAAAAGAAGCCATTCAAAAGGTAAAAGAAGAGCTTGGTAAGAAACCTGAAGAAGCTCTTGAAATCATTAAATTTATTAATTCTAAAAATAGGCAAGAATTTGAAGAAATTGGAATTAATGATAGAACATAAACCATCCTAGAAGTTAGGAAGGTTATTTCTAAAAATAATTTGATGATACAGCTAGAGGAGAAATGCCAAAACATGGAGGTTGTCATTACAAGGTTTATGATGAAATTTGATGTCCTAAGGCAGAAAGGCCTTCCAAATCCATTAGTTATTCATGAAAAACTAATGAAGTATGATGACTATGACAAGAAAATGAGAGAAGTTACCAAGGATCAGGAAAATCTGCCTTCCTCACAAGGTATTCCAACAGCGAAGGTAATATACAAGAATTTTGAGAATTGTTTTACCTACAACATGAGGTGAAACACATATCTATCAACAAGCCTACATTCTCAAAATACACTGAAGTAGATGAAATATTCAGGAGGATGATGAAGATCAAATTTCCAGAGATAGAACTTTGGGAAATTAATGAATGATTCACTATGAAATTAGGTTGTAGTAAGCATAGAGCAGCAAAAATAAAACAGAGCATGTTGTTTTTACATTTATAGTTACAGTTTTGCAGTTAAAATCAGGACAGTAAACAGTGAAAGAGTATCAGTTTAAAGTCAAATAAAAAATTACAAAGTAGAGATAAAGCTGTTAGCATAGAGGACACTTCACTATCTAGTTGCAGCTTTCGTTGAACAACAAAGAGAGAAAACAACAATATATTGATGACAACAAACAATAATTTCAATCAAAACAGGGACAACTAGCATTAGTTAGAAAGATGTCACTATCTTCTTGAATGAAGATATCTCTTTTTCCATGAATAATTCCTAAATTAGTTTTAGGATATTTTGTAAGAGTTTTTGTATAAATACTTCTCATTTGGAAGTATTGAGGGTGGACGAATTGCTGAACATTTCTATAGTTGTAATATTCTTAACCTAAGGGTGATTATACCAATTTCAAGTTAGCAAACTGGATTAAAGCAATAAAGAATCATATTACAGGATTCATGTGTTGGGCCACTATAGTGAAGTATTTTCACTTGTTTCTTTGTTAGTTTCTTATGTTTTTCATCAATACTTGTATGTTTTTCTAAATCTAAATGATAAATTAGGAATCTCATTTCAGAATATGTTAAAATCACTATGTCTTGAACTGCTTATCATTTATATGTTTTCCACTAATATCTAGACTAAGGAACCCTTAATTTCTCCCTAGTTTCAATTGACCTCTGCCTTTTCACTAATTATCTGGATTTGAGAACCCTTAATTGCTCTCTTACCATGATTGAAATCATTTTCACGATCATCCTTGAATATCTGAAGTAACTCAACTATATTTCCCTGTAAAAATTTCCCTTTAGAACTTGATTGTCATATGACTGCTTGAAAGATTGACTCCATTAGCCCAATGGAATATAGACCTACATCCATCCATCTGAGTAAGAGATTTCACCACCAAATAAAATCAAAATCCAAGACCAATTTACCCTACATAACTACCCTAAAATCAATTAAAATCAACAAAGATAAATCATATAGAGAGAGCCCTCTCTCAGCATTAGGAAGGCTCGATCCTAAGGCTTAAAACTAGGTTTGTGGTTACCTCTAATATTCTTTAAAACACAAAAATAATAACAACTATGGAGAATTATTAGAGTGATAACAGATACCATGCTCATTGGTTGGGTGGAGCTCTCTCTTTCCTAGTGATTTTATTGTTGATTCAGGAAGTTAAGGAAAAAATATTTATTTTGATATGTTATCTATGGTGTGATTTTTTCCTATCAAATGTGTAAATTTTCCTATCTGTATTATGGTATATGTTTCTTTGTGAAATATGAACTCATTTGAATGAATTCCAGTTGTAATTTATGTTCAATAAAGTTAATTTAAAATTGTGAACGATGTTAGTTTCTAAACCAAGATGGCTAACCATCAAACAAGGAAATAGTCTTGAGTTTGAGATAATAACACTGAAATGATTGAGTAGGTCTCAGTGTTAGGTCCCGCTTAGAAACTCCAAACTGATTAAAATAATTAAAATTAAGAAAAATAGAGTCCAAATATCGAGAATTTGTTCTATAAAATATATTTGGAGTACATCTAAATACAAACAAACCATTACCAATATACATTAAACTTATACAATACAAAATTACATTACAAGTACTACAAGTGTTACAAACAAGTACAAGTCATTATGTTTGAAACTTCTATAAGAGAAATGACAACATGAAAGTATATTGAAACCTAGAGTCAGGAAATAGGTCTTAAGTCTTATTCTAACATAGTGAAACAATAATAGTAATACATAATTGATAATGCATCAAATTTCACAGTGAGGAGTGAAAGGAATTTCAAAACCTAGTACTCCTTGTTCTTACAAACCCATTCAAATTATATATAGGATATGAGGAAAATACCATAACTAAGAACACAAGGGAAGACTATTGATACTATCACCAATAGAACGAAAATATTGTAACAAAAAATTAATTTATATTAAATAATTAATCAAAATAAGAATAATTACAAAGAAATTCATTCGCATCGAAAGGTCATATTAATATTAATGTTAATTCAGGTTCAGGTGGTCATAATCGAATGACGATAACAACGATTTCCTAGCCATGATCAGTTATATGTCTCAGTCAATTTCAGAGAGCCCTTGGTTCAAGGGAGAATTATAGTTGTTATACGTAATCTATGACTGCGGACATAAGTATCATCCCTAGAGTACGTTGCCTAGCCTAGAACAATATAAAGGAAAAGAAGCTCATTTTTTCCTTAAAGAAAATAGATAATGGTATGAAACCTCCCATATTTTCTTGTATTCTCCATTCCTAGATCCAATAGCTATAATTATAACCTGCACAAGAAAACAACACAAGACGAAGGTCTATGAATTCTATGTAGAATCATATAATCACTTCATTCAATGGATCAACATGGCATTGAAATACATGAAATCATAACATCACATATAGGAAAATAGAGAACTCTTTGCATTAATGGAAATGGAGTGAGTTACAACCAAATATAGGAGTTAATCTTGTAAAAAAGCTCCTTCAAGTTGACTTATCCTTATTTTCCACAAAGTGTACCTCTATGTCAGCCTAATGCATGGAATAATGACTCTTAGAACAACAACATGGGGTAGAATCTATCTCCAAAATCCAACCCTTAACTTTTGTATGGCCACAAACAGATATAAGAGGATGGTAAGTTGAGATTTCTTATCCATTTACCAATCTAGGCTTGAGATCCACTCTTGATGGGAGGATGAGCTCAAGAGCTAAGGGATGAAAACTCCAATGTAGGATAGCATAGGATTCGAGATTTTCATCCAAGGTAAATATTTACAACAACCCATAGAAACTTCTAAAAGAGGAAGATTTGGGATTCCTTTTATTTTTCCTGAATTTCTAGAATCAACACACTGCCAACATAGGGAAACTTGTAGGTGATCAAATCACCCTAGTAAGGGACAAATTGTTGGTGAACTCAAGTCCCCAAGGTAGTAGAGTGTGTTGGTCCATAAATGACTAAAATAAAGCATTTTCTAGAAGAAACTCAGGGATTAGAAAGATTCATGCTTCGGGCTTTGTGCAAGGATGATGACAAGGGGTAAAATGATGTTGATTGATCTAGTTTGTAGTCCTATGGACCATATACAACAAAATTACCCATAAAAATAGCCTGTGAGACACAGTGGAAAATATGGCTTTGAATCAAAACCTAGACAATGCTTAGTTATAACCAAAAGTCACCTCTTGAAGCTAAGAAGAAATCTCGCCTATAAAGCACTTTAAAAAAACCAAATCCTATCAAAATATATTAGTAATTAACCTAAGGGAAAAGGAGATAAGCATAAGGTAAAATTTTCACCTTAATAAATTTGCAATGAACATTTGTTCCCATAACCATACTCAACAAAGGGAAAAAAAAGAATGTTCATTTTCAAATACCTATAATAATCGTTTGGTAAATATTTTAGGGCCATGCGGTGAGTATCCAATTATAAATATAATAACCTAAATGTGACGCATTTCCAATACCTAAAGAATTATGGCATTGTGAAAGCGTTAGGAAATTGATAGCCACTTTTGGTTAATAGAAAAAACTGGGAGAAAGTATTGACTGGTAACCTGCGAGAAGAAGAGTAACTTATTTATTGGTACTTATCATTGGATTCACAACGAAGAAAGCTATGATAAAACTTTGAAATGAAGTGTCGTAAACCCCACCATTGAAAGTAACAGTAGGAGGTATCAGTAACCCCAACACGTGTAAAAACGAATGGACAATCTTAAATTCGCTATGATTTATGGGCTGCGTTTCCAGATTTACAGAAAAATTGTAAAAAAAAATTACCATTGCGAGTCCTCCATTAGGCACCAGTTTAGCTTGAATAAGGAGAAAGCTATGGGGTAAACATTGACCTGTAACCATCTCGTCGACTTAAATCAACCTATAGAAGGATTCACTAACTCAAATGGTAGGCATAAACAATTCCCAACTGCCACCTTACCAAATATGAAGCAAACATCGATAAGGAAAGTTTGTGGTGTGGGGAAGGGTTTCCTCTAGTTGCATGGTCGTGCGACAAAATTTTCAAATGGTCCAAATGAGTCGTATGGGCACCGTGGGGAGGAGGTGGCTATTACCATAACAACTATTCTCAATCGTCGCCGTCCGTTTCAGCCATAATCAATCAATACCATAAATCTGCAGTGATGCTAACCTCGATGAAATAAAACCCGAAGCCTGGTGATCGTGGCACAACTCTGCATCTCTAGAAATTTTAGAATGGGACAAATGTAAATCACTTAAATGGAGGAGTGTATATGGAAAATGGAAAATGGAATATCCATACACTTAACCTTATAACCAATGGTGATGTGCCCAATAACTATTAATATGACTGAAGTTATAATGGGTAACTGGAAACCAATAACTCTCAAATTTAAATAATATAAATATGACCAATTCAAGGGCATTCATGTTAAAAACACCAATGACATGATTTCATTAATTATACAAGTTTGTGCGAGGTAGCTAAAGCATAAATAAGAAATGGTACTTTGCAAGGAAATTAATAAACAAGTACAATTTTTTCCCAAGAAAAAATCGAAATTTTCATTAATTTAAGAAAATTATATAATGTAGATGTTGCGTAGCATATGCAACAAAAGTTTGACGGTTGTCACATATCCAAAATTGTCATAAATTATACCATGTAAGAGAAGCTGATAAACATGGCAATTATAATGTTATGTTGCAAAATATATATTGAGATGATGCTAGAAAAATAAATCAAGTATCAGAAGCTGAAAATAACTATCAAAATCACGGCTTGTAAGCACCATCTTGTAGATGATCTATATATGGTTGGTAATAATATTGAAATAAATCATGTCCATTGTGCTATCGGATCAACCATTCACCCCTAGGCTGGTTCGCGACCTCCTTGGAAAGAGTGTCGGAAATCTGGTTTCACTCCCTCTAAATATGGTGACAAGTGATTGAATTAACCGAGTTTTAAAATGCAAGGTCTCCTGCAAAATATTTCATAGTGTGTACATGTGACATGAAGATATTTGATTGAACCAATTTATGATGATCTTGGAATCACCAAAAATCTGAATATGGTGGCAGCCTTTCTCAATGGACAAATGCATAAGGTGTCTCAAAGTAATAAGTTCAACATAGTTATTTGTCCCATGACCCAGACCCATATTTAATTTTAAAAAATGGTTATCATTGAGATACAAATTTTCTCCCCCACCACAGCCTGTTTTCTGAGAAGATCCACCGAAATATGCCCAAGGATGTTGTATGTTGATAACTTCAGTAATAAATTACCAAGGGGATCGAGAAGGATCTTGATCATGGAGATTTTTATCTATGGAAATGATCTGGGATGAGGCCAAGTGAAAGTTAGGAGAAATTTCATTGAAAATATATTTATTCCGCTGAAGCTGGATACCACAACAGATCAAAGGAGAAAGATTTCAAATCTCATGTGGCTACACATCACTCCACTAGGACTGTTAAGCCTCAAACACATTCCGACCATGACATCTGGTGGGGATATGCAAATAGGAGAGGATATGATTACAGAATGAGATGGTGGAGGGGAATAAAAGAAAAATATGGTCAATAGATTCATAGTCATGTCTCCAAAGTATGCACCAAGTAAGACCATGATATGAGTGCTTGAGTGAATTGTCACCAGTGGGAGCCTTATTTTGTAGCATGCACCACATGAATAATTTTGATAGAGGGGGAGATTTTAAATTCTGAATACTACTCCACCACCAAAAAACTTCTTGGGGCATATGGTCAGAGTATATAATGGGATATCCATCCTTAGGAGTGTAGGAGCCATGCCCAACATGACTCCAGATAAGTTCATCATCTCCATCTGTGATACAAACTTGAGATTCAAACAATGTTTTCATGTAAGAAATCCAAGAAGGCCTCCAAATCTTAGGTATATTGAGTTTCACTACAAATATCCATCCTTGGAAGAAGATAGATTAATTATCATGGTCAGATATTTGCGCAATATGAGTGGTACCTGAGTAACTAGAAAGGAAAAGAATAATACCAGGAAAGAGTTGATGAACATTCCCACAACTCGACCAGGGATCCAAGCCAATATGTGCCAAGTTCCCAGATCTGATCCTCCAAGTCAAACCATTCCTAATAAAGGGAAAAATATTCAGTACATCTTTCTAGATGATTAAGATGTTTGACCTATTCCAATTAGGCCTTCTGATCCAATCCAAGAGGTGCAAAGGCCTAATGTATTTATGAAGTACCACATTCGACAAAATATTTTGTGATGTGAGCACCTACCACCCCATCTTTGTTTCAAGTGATTTTGTGAACGCATCAAGATTCTTCATGTCCCATCCTCCCCATATCTTTGGTAGGGAAATGATCTCCCAACGAACCCAAGAAAAGCTATGGCCCTCCTAATTTCCTTTCCATATAAATCTACAACATAAATGTTGAATCCTAGATAATATGCCCCTTGGTATCCAATCTAATGGCATTCATTACACCAAAGAAGCTTCGATCACTGATTTGATGAGAATAAAATGGACAACCTAGGAAGTCGTCGATGATACCAGCCATTTATCCTTTTCTAGATCTTTACAATCAACCAGGTCCAATTGGATATTTTATAATCTATCGGTTTTAAACAAAAACCAATATATTTGAGACCATATTCAAGTGTGATGACAGAAAAAGTAAATCTATGCTAAGCGAAGATTGATTAGTAAATTGAGCAACCAACAGCTATTAAGGGCAATATTTTGTTATTACACTCCATTCATGTAGAAAGGTAGAATGATTTTAAGATAGAGAAGAAAGTAGATGAGTCCTCAATGGATCCACTCAAAAAATAAGTACATCATTGACAAATAAAATATGGAAAACTTTACATCTATCTACCATTTTTCTGCCCTAAAGTCTGCCCAATATTCCCTCCTCTGAGATAAGATGCTTAAAGCTTCCATAATCAAGAGAAATAGAAGATGGGAAAGTGGGCAACCCTGTAGGAGACCATGCCTTGCATGAAAGAATGGATAGGTTGATCCATTAATGAGCACACTAAAGGAAACATTAGATATACAAAACATAATCCAATTGATGAATACAATAGGAAAACCCAAATGATTTAATAGCATATGCAGATATAACCAACTAGTGTGATCAAAAGCCTTAGCAAGATCCATATTTAGGATAAGGCCTTTTAGCTTTTTAATATTGATGGAGTGAAAAACCTCTTGATTTGTGACAATGGCTTCATGGATCTCACAATGATTGAGAAAAGAAAACTCTTCAGGAGAGATGTGCTCAGATAATATGGGCTTGAGTTTGTTGGCAATAATTTTTGCAATGATTTTGTAAATGCAATTGCATAGAGATATAGGTCGAAAATCATTGAATTTGCGAGGGAAGTCAGATTTAGGAATGAAAGAAATACATCTGGTATTAAAGGCATAATATATTCGACCAAAAACCCATCATTATCCAACCACCTGAAGGATGTCATTTCCAAGAATATCAAAAAATTCCAGGTAGAAATCAATGGGCCAAACATCCGGTTTCGGGCTCCTATATCTTTTAAACGATTTCATCATCCCCTTGAGTTCACCCATCATAACAGGTTTAATGAGATCCTCTGATCCATCCATCTCAACAAAACGAGGGAAAAATCCAGCTACTTTAATGATCTCAGCTAGGGAGGCAACCTATGGTGCTTTATATAATGGGCTAAAGTGTGTAGTACCAAGAGTGGAAAGTTGTTGGAATTTTTGATCTCTCTACCCTCTTCATCCTCCAAATGCTAAATAGTGTTAATGGCATGTCAACCATTAGTAAATTAATGATAGAAATTTGTATTTTCATCTTCAGCTTGTAGCCATGTGGCTCTACTTTTGAGTCACCATGTTTCTTCTCTGTCCCTCAAGATGCGGGTCCTCTCTGCTTCCAAACGCATCAAATGAGTTTTTGAGATATCTGAATCAAAACCTCCCCCTTCCACTAATTCCAAGGTAGTCAGTTCATGTTCTATAGCCTTAAGAGTATGATTTTCCCTCTCTTTTTTATCCTTAGCCCAATATATTGTTAACTTTTTAACTGCAATGATTTTAGAGGCAAAGGATGCTGAGTGTGATTGTCCAGGAGTAGTTTGATGAGATAGCCAATAATTTGTGATCATATTGATATATTCCATATATTTTAACCATGTCGCATTGAATTTGAAAGGGGATTTAGGTTTGCGGGAGACCCCTGAAATCTCTAGATAGGTGGGAGAGTGATCCATGTATCCTCCTGAACCCACCCACTATCTGTAATATGGAAGTCTAGTCAGGAGAGTATCTCGTACCAGAAACCTATCCAATCTCCTAGCTAGTAAAGCATCCCCGACCCTACGATTCTGGCAGGTAGGTTGTAACTGAGCATATGGGATATCTACAAAATGGTGAATCTCCAAAAGCGATCTAATAGTCTCAGATAGTGGGTCTATGTGAACAGAGTGTTCCCGTGATTCAACACTACCAATAGAAAATTTCAAATCACCCCCCAATATGATATTATATGTCTTCATAAATGAGAAACTGAGAAAATGTTCCTAGAAAAAATCCCTATTTGTATAGGCTCCATATACATTCATCAGTCGAAATCCATGCCCAAAGCATAAGAGAAAATATCCACACCAATAAAGCCATCCCCCCCAGATATTATTTAACTTGATAGATATAGGGTTAATACCCAAAGCTATTCCACTAGACCATCCCCTGACATCAAGAGCATGTAAATCCAAACAAGATTGTAGGGCTTCTAGGGCATGGATAATCTCATCAATAATACCAAGTGTTTCTTATAAAGATATCACATCCACCACCTGATTTCTAAAGAGCCTCCTAAGCGCTAGTTTTTTTTCAAGACTAGCCAACCCTTGACAATTAAAGGAGAGCTACTTCATTTAGTAACCTTAGAGAGGGTCATCGATGCTCTAAGGACCCTGTCGAGTGAGAGTTGTCGTCGTTCACCCACTTCCATCCCAGCTTGGAAAATGTATTTAGAAATATTATAATTTCTTCCCCTAGAAGATTTGGGAGGGGGAGGAGGGGAAATAATGCCCAAACAACCCATAGAGGTAGATGGAGCTTTGTCCCTAGAGTGGAGGTTGCATGAATGGCTCATCCTAGAATCTGATGGGACACTAGATGATGGAAAAGTGGTAGGAAAATCAAGGATAGTTAGGGGAGTATCTGAGAAGATGGGAGAGAGGGAAGTCGGGAGCTAGGAATGAGGGGAATGACCAAATTCGATGTTGAGTGACAAAGAGAGGTGGTACCAGTACTGGATGAAATAGTAGAAATAGATGATATAAAAGGAAAACAAAGTGCAGGATTACATGGAGTGAGAATCATAACAACCACACAAGATCGAGTGATCCAAGGGGATGGAGGGCGAACAGGAGCCAAGGATGCATTAGGGGAATTTTGAGGTCTAAAATGGGCCTCCTAGGGAAATAACAACATAATATCTAAACCAATAAAATAATATTTTATGACTTTGAAATTCACTTTTTGCACCACAATCCATGTAACCATAGTTAAATACAATTAAAAATTTGTACCAAAATAAAATTAATAAAAAAATTGTATTGATGTGACTATAAATAAGAATGATTTTTTCAAGAAAAAAGGTCTTTATCATTGAACAACTAATGAATTTGTCCTTTGTACTTAAATAACCTCAAATAAAATATAAATATAAATTCATAAATTCTTAATTATATTATACGCTATTAATTAAAATTTATATTATTTAAATTGTATAATAACATGTAATTAATATACTATATAAAAATAATATAATATTATATAATATAATATATGTAATATATTATTTTATGTCTGAATTTTATATTACATATTAAATTGACTTGATTTATAACATAAAATGAAATAATATATAATACAAAAAAATAATATAATATATATTCTATAACATTTAGATTATTTTTCATAATATTATATATAATATTAATATAAACTATGTTGAACCTAATATAAATTTTTTCAACATACAAAAATAATATACCTTTTTTCATCATACAAGACTAAAATGTTTTTTTCTTTAATTTTAATTTTTTTGTATTGTTATTAATATTATAATAATATTATTTATATATTTGATTTATCCTAAAATTACAAAGCTAAATTTTATTTATTTTGATATCATATATATAATATATATGTATAGATGACCCACGAGGCGGCAGCTTGTTGGTGATTGGGTGTTATGTTAAGGCACTCATTTGTAAAGGTCACCAGTTCAAACCCCGTGGGTGCCCGTCAGGCGCAAGCCTATTAAACAAGCTATGGATTGTTAGTGGGGGACAATACCCAGCCAAGGGGGTTTTCATTGGTAGCAAGGTGGTGTGATATTGGGTGGTAGCTATGATTGTATGGTTCTCGTTACTGGTTTCCCTCCTGATATATATATATATTAACTTATAATTTATTTTTTTGGTAAATTAGGCTAATCTATATTAATTCGAAAAGAGAAATAATACATATGCTATAGGTTGGGCTAGTAAGTTGCGCGTAACCAATCTTAGCCTTAGTTGTGCGGTTTCGGGGCCGCCTTCGTGGAGGAAACAAGCTCGGAAAATAATTGAAGCATGAAATTAAAAAATGCACAGTAGCGCTGGTATATCGATAAATTACAAAATATGCGGAAGCATAAGTATAACTTGAGATTTCATGGTAATAGGAGGCATGACAGAAAACAAGGAAGAATTGAGCAGCTTCGCAGTCCTTATTCTTCAGCTTCATCATTACTATCTCGCTCTTCTTCCACTATGGGGCAGGCATACACCTACACAGTCGCTTCCTCTGTGTCAGTGGGTGGACACGTTGGTTTGGGGACTGATGCGCATAGGATGCAGAGGATGCGAGCCACTAAATATTCTGCGTTAGGGACACACGTCCAAGTATCTTCAGAATCCATAATCCATACATCTATATCATCACTCTCATCCTCCTGAGCCGATAGAGGTTTGGTCTTATGAGGTAGGAGGTGCACCTGATGTGCAATGGTAAACTTCCGACATCCACATCTACCTCTCTGTGAAGCTTGCATGAGGGTCTCCTCCTCCTGATCTGGATCAGGGCTCTGTCTAGTGTAATTTCCTAAGGAGGAGACTTCAACAGACTCTAGACAATTATCTGTCCCACAGTGGTAACAACCGGGGAGTACCCCTCTCTTCCCTCCACGGATATTTCTTTGGTGCAACCCAGGAGCCATGGCCTATTGAAGCATAGGAGTGACAGAGATGGAAGGATGTGCAACAGGGGGAGATGAATGAAGTAGGGGAAAATCAAGTGGACATGGGGAATGATGAGTGGGAAAGCACGTCCAGAGACGCGAGGTAATGGATGCGCACAAACTATTGAGACTAGAGGGACAGACGGAGTTGGGATAAGAATCGCAGGATGGATAAATTACAGCCCATATACTTCTGTGTAGCATAGCTCTAGGAAGAGGGTTGTGTAGTAGGCTAGTGGCGCAGGAGGGCAAGAAGAGAATCAACAAGAAAGACTAAAGGAACTGATTGTGTGTCTCTTTGTGTTGAGGGGCCTTCCTTTTAAAATGTTTGTGACACATGAGAAGGGGTAGGTCATGATTGAGCCTCACACGCAACTGCGTGCCATAACGGTTTTCATGAGTGAGCTCGAGTGAAGAGTTATGGTTTATTGGCATATTAATCCAGATAATCATTTAGGATGATTGTTGCAGAGAGGTACCCTAGAGGGGGTGACGTTGTCCAAGCATATCTTCATCATGCCTTATCTCATTCATCTCGTGTGGATGGTTACCGGTTTGAGGATCCACATTGTGTTAGGACCTCTGCTGGAGATCTTCGTCCTCATGGGCATGGGAGAGAAGATCGTCATTCGTATTCCTGCTGTCACCTACATCCGGGGGATATTAACTTATAAATAGTTTGAAATTTTGATATTAAATAGAACGAGATGAATATATAATTTAAAAATAACTATATGAAAATATACAAATATAATATTTATTGAAAAGTGTGTAAAGACATGAAGATTGTGTAGGTATATGCATTGCTTCTTTCAAGAAATATGAAATGAAAATAATAATATTTTATTCAGAAAGTGTGAAATGATATTTATTATGAGTACTTTACTTCATTACTTTAAAAGTACTTAGAGAACTATCATGGCTTTATCCACGATTGAGAATGTGACAAGTAAGTACCTTTAACTCAATCAATCCCACCTCAATCATTAGGGATGATGCCATCCCCTAAAATGTGATTGGTTCTCATAAAGTGAATTTTGATTGTACATTTTCCTTAGGAGGCCCATTTTAGACCTCAAAGTTCCCCAAATGTTAGTAGCCGAAGAATTGACTTTATATGGACGTCCAACCGATTTGGAGAATCAATTGGTTGGAAGGTCCAGAGGAGGATCTACCCGAGTAGATGCATCATGTGGAATTGCATTGGAAGGAATGGAGTGAATATGGAAATATTTGAATAAGTGTCCCACCTTGTGACGTCATCTACACTTGAAAGGCACCCCATCATAATCCAAAATTTGTTGACAAGAAAATTTCTTCCATTGAATATTAATAGATTCCTCCAAACCCTCCCTGGTATCAAGGTGGAGAAAAATACATGTCGAGGTCATATTAATAGTGGAAATGTATGATTTATCATAGCCCAAGTAATTTCTGAGTTCATTACCAATGCATTTGAATATGTCCTCCCTAGACCAGAGATGAAGTGGTAACCTAGGCAATCTAACCCATATCGGGTCAACCCCCAATTGATCGTGCTCCGAGTCAAATATGGGACTCCATATTTTCAAAAGCACTGGTGCCAATTCGATATACCAGAAATGAGTAAGTACCCATTGAACATATTCAGGGTGGTAGAAACTAAAGGTGAACGAACCACATGGAAGAGTGATCACCGCCAACAATTCTTCCAAAACCTGTCCCCAAATTTCCATGATCAACTACTGGAGTCTTATTGGGTTGTAGGTATGAACACGAACTCTACCTACTAAGACCCGATCCGCAGTCTCAAAAACTTCCCCCATTTGAAGCCTGTCACAAAATATTAGTGAAATATTTTTATAGCCGGCTTTGATGCACTTGGATTTCTTAGAGGTGCAGGAGGGTTTTCCTGGTTTAGATTTAGTTGAATTACCCGCGTTCATACACTGATAAAAAATTTTCGTAGTAGAATACCCTTGATGAGCATTGGATTTTGGACCTACAAAAAAATCTGAAGTAGGAGGGTAGGAGGTCGGGCGAGTGGTCAAAGGATGAGAGGAGGCCTGAGGAAGGGACAATGGTACTTCGGTCACCTGAGATAGTGTGAGAGTGATCTAGGTAAATATTGGTGGCCACCCACCTATTCCATTTAGTCCCCCACCATCGGTTATTTCTATTTTTCATTTTCAACAAAACATACTAATTTTATCAATTTTTATGGTCCTGAACTTCCAGAGCCGTTTTGAGGCCCTAAATGACGTTTTTTGGGAAAACTGAGAGCAACATGGAGGTTCCTTTGATGTTACTGATGTAAAAAGTTGTATTCCTTGGATATATATTTCTAATGAGGTATTGAGGGCGTCAAACGGAGATCATATGCCAAAGTTACGTCCCCGAGAAGTTGATGTACCAATTTACCCAAACGAGGCCTGTAGTTTTGGCTCTTCATCTCCTAGGGTTAGGTTTTTGGATGTTTATTATTTTCCATTCTTTCTCAACAATAAATAGGCCTTCGAGCATCATTGTAAAATAGTTTAGAGGGTTGTAGGAGCCACATCTCTTCTCAGAGATAAGCTACCAACGCCCTAGCTAGTGTATTTCCATTATGTCTATAACCATATTTCTATTATTTGATATTAATGAAATTAAGTTTTATTTCCACTACATATTTTTATGTTTATTTCTATATATTATTGCGTTCTTGCATAAATATGGATCAATGGTATCAGAGTGGTCTTCTCTTTCTCTATTTTTCTATTAATGTCCCCAATGATGTCATGGTACAAGGAGTTAGGGATCGATTTGGTTGAACCCTTGCAAGATCAGCCTCACAAACCCTGACAACCTCCCATGGAGGAAGAAAATAAAGACAAGGGAGCAGGAGATCCTAAAAAAATATTCCTTAAGGAGGCCCTCGAGAAACAAAGGAACCCGATGATGCATAACTTTGGCCAGATCCTTCAACAACTATCGATAGACAATGCATCTACATCCTGCAACCAGTCTGGAGGTGCCACTCCTTTCAAGGTATAGGTCAACTTCGACATTCCTGTATTTGAAGGTAAAATAGATGCAACTGTCATACATATATGGTTGAATTTTATGGAAGGGTACTTCTCGATCCATGATTTCTCCAACTGAGAAAATATTACTTTTGCACTCCTCAAAGACTCCCCCCATGTCAAAGACTAGTGGGAAACCTACTCTAAGAAAAAGGACAGGAGTGAACCCTCTCTGTTCTCGGTCACACCCACTTGGAATTCGTTCCAAAATGGAATCAAGGAAAAATATTACCCAGTGGAGAGCTATGAGGACAAGTACATCCAATGGACCATGGTGTGGCAGCAAAGGGATCGAGATGTGCATGAACTGATGAATTTTTTCCATAGCCTGTGCACAAATTTGGGTATTAAAGATTCAAAGAGACATTTGGTGCTGAAGTACCATAGTTTTTTGCATAGATACATTCAAGAGGAAATGGTGTTCCTTGAAATTATGGCATGGCATATCGCCATGCCACCAAGATCGAGCAGAAATTTAAGCAAAAGAAGCGAGACTTTGGATCCACAAATATGAAGTCAAGGAAAGGTGCCCTCGAACCATGGAACAAGGGAAAATCCAAAGTGGGGTGACTCAGAACAACACCATAAATAAAAATAAGGAAACGAGGAAGCGGTGTGAGTTTCATAACAACCCCTCTCACAGCACAAATGAGTGTTAGGCCAAACAGTCGCTAGTGGCTGAATAGAAGGCACTCAAATTAGTTGCATGCTTTGATCCTGAGTCAGAACCAGACATGAGTGGTGAAAAAGGTAAGAAGATCATTTATGATGATCCCATTGCCATTTTTTCCACCACCAAGCTCTAGAAGGAGGATCCATAGGAGGGGGAGCACCCCTTCCATTCATAGATGTGGGTGAAGGGTTCTCCATTGCAATTAATTGTCGATAGCGGAAGCCAAAACAACCTCATATCAATAGAGGTCATGAAATGGCTCGACCTACCAACCATAGGACACCCGCAGTCGTATACCATCAGGTGACTTCACCAAGGAAGAGATCTTTGTGTCCACCAGTAGTGCGACCTTCCATACAACATCAACTTATTCACAAATGAGGTATTATGTGATGTTGCTCCTCTTGATGTGTCTTATGTATTATTGGGCCAACCATACTTGTGGAAGGAACATGTTGTGTATGATTCTAGGGCTCATTCTATTTTTATTACTTTGGGAAATAAATTGTACATGATAATAGAGGTAGTACTGCCTCTTTCCATCTCTTTGATTATTTCAAAAAAACATAGTAAGATTGTTTCCCAAACTAGAAAATTTATTTTATTACAATTCATCCACAGGGAAAGAAGAAGATTGTGCCCAAAACATTAAAACAATGCTCTCATGCACGACAGCAGCAGATAGATAAAGTCCTTGAGGAATACAAGGACATTACCCCTCACCCACAAAGGCTCCTCTACACAATCAGGTCAAGCACTCCATTGATCTGACCCCAGGCGCGCCACCGCCTAATGTTTCCATACCTCATGCGACCACACAAATAGAATCCACACATGTAATGTCTCAGGCTAATAAAGGAACCAAATTTATTGAATGCATCCAGCATGTCTGCTAGTAGGTGCATAGCATCTTTGACAAATCCAATACCAAGTTCAACAAAATTGGCCTCATCTCATTGAGGAACTCAATGCAATGGGCACCATTGCTTCCTAAGGGGGGAGGAATGATCGAGGTGGATATTGGTGGCCACCCACCTATTCCATTTGGACCCCCACCCTTGGTTCTTTCATTTTTTCAGTTTCAACATAGGTTACTATTTTTAGCAATGTTTCAGGTCGTGAACTTCTGGAGCCATTTTGAGGCCCTAAACGATGTTTTTTGGGAAATATGGGAGTAACATGGAAGTTACTTCAATGTTTCTCAAATAAAAAATTTTATTCCTCTGATAGATATTTCTAACGTGGTATTGAGCACATCAAATGAAGATCAAATTACATGCCCGGGAAGTTGATTTACCAATTTACCCAAACGGGGCCCATAATTTTGGTGCTTCATCTCCTAGGGTTAGGTTTTTGGATGTTTATGGTTTTCCATTGTTTCTAAACAATAAATAAGCCTCCAAGCCTCATTGTAACACAGTTTAGAGGCCTATAGCCACCACATCTCTTCTCAAAGATAAGATACTAGCACCCTAGCTAGTGTATTTCAATTATGTCTATAAGCATATTTCTCCTATTTTATATTAATGAAATGAAGTTTTATTTCCGTTGAATCTATGTGTTTATATTTATTTCTATATATTATTGCATTCCTGCATAAATCCAGATCAGTGGTATAAGAGTGGTGTTCTCTTTCTCTATTTTTCTTTGCATGTCCCCAACGAGGTCAGGGTACAAGGAGTTATGCCTCGATCTGGTTGAACCCTTGCAAGATCAGCCTCACAAACCTCGATGACCTCCCATGTTGGAAGAAAAGAAAGACGAGGGAGTAGTAGATCCTATCAAAATATTTCTTGAGGAGTCCCTCGAGAAAGAGAGGAATGTGATGATGCATAAATTTGCCTAGATCCTCCAACAAATTCCCACTGGCGCTGCAGCTACATCATGTAGCCACTTTGGAGGTGCCACTCCTTTCAAGGTATAGGTCAACTTTGACATTCTTATATTTTAGGTTTAGATAGATGTGGATGTCATAGATATATGGTTGCATTTGATCGAAGGGCACTTCTCATTCCATGATTTCTCTGACTAGGAAAATATTACTTTGTTCACTCCTCAAAGCCCCCCCCCCCCCCCAATGTTAAAGACTGGTGGGAAACCTACTGTGATAAAAAGGATGAGAGGGAACCCTCTCTTTTCTCAGCTGCAACCAGTTGGAATTCATTTTGAGACGACATCAAAGAAAAATATTACCTTATGGAGAGCTATGAGGACAAGTACATCCAATGGACCACGCTGCGGAAGAAAATGGATCAAGGTGTGCACGAACTCACGAATTTGTTCCATACCCTACGCAAAAATTTGGGTATTAAACATTCAGAGAGACATTTGGTGCTCAAGTACTGCAGTTTTTTACACAGATACATTCTTGAGGAAATGGATTTCCTTGACATTACCTCGCTTGGCATGGCATATCGCCATGTCACCAAGATCGAGCAAAAATTTAAGAAAAAGAAGCCAGACTTTGGATCCGTGAATATGAAGCTAGGAAAAGGTACCCCCAAACTACAAAATAAGGGGAAAAGCCAAAGTGGGGCAACTCATAACAACACCGCAAATCCAAAGAATCACATGAGGAGGTGGTGTGAATTTTATAACAACCCCACTCATAGAACAAATGAGTATCGGGCCAAACAGTCGCTCATGGCCAAACTAAAGGAACCTAAATCATATGCATGTTATGATCCTAATTCAGAACTAGAAAGGGGTGGTGACAAGGGGAGGCAGATCATTGATGCAGATCTTAGTGCCATTGCCACCACAAACCTCCATAGGGAGGGTCCCAAGGATCCAAAGGAGGGGGAGAACCTCTTCCATTCGTAAATGTGGGTGAAGGGTTCTTCACTACAATTCCTTGTCGATAGCGGAAGCCAAAAAAACCTCATTTTAGCATAGGTCATGAAGTAGCTCGGCCTACCAACCATAGCACACCCACATCCATATACCATCGGGTGGCTTCACCAAGGAATAAATATCCACATCCACCAACAATGCCACCTTCTGTACAACATCAAGTGATTCACGTATGAGGTATTGTGTGATGTTGTTCCTCTTGATGTGTATGATGTAATATTGGGCCAACCATACTTGTCGAAGTGACATGATATGTATGAGTCTAGGCCTTGTTCTGTTTTTATTACTTTGGAAAATAAATTGTACAGGATACCAAAGGTAGTACCACCTACTGCCATCTCTTTGACTACTACAAAACAACACAGTAATATTATTTCCCAAAATAGGAAATTTATTTTCATTACAATTCACCCATAGGGCAAGAAGAAGATTGTGGCCATAGCCTCGAAACAGGGCTCCCCTACACGACAGTAGCATATGGAAAGACTCTTGGAGGAATACGAGGACATTTTCTCCTCACCCATGGATGTTCCTCTATACTTTCAGGTCAAGAACTCCATTGATCTGACCCCAGGGGCACCGTCCTCTCATGTTGCCATACTTCATGCGACCACACAGACATAATGCACACATGTACTACCTAAGGCCAATAAAGTAACCAAATTTATTGAACACATCAAGCAGGTCCGACAGCAGTTCCATGACATCTTCGACAAATCCAATACCATGTTCAACAAAATTTGCCTCATCTCATGGAGGAAATCAACACATTGTGGACCATTTCTTTCTAAGGGGTGGGGAATGATCTAGTTCGATATTGGTTGCCACCCAGCTTTTCCATTTGGACCCCCACCATCAGTTCTTTCCGTTTTTCAGTTTTAGCACAATTTACTATTTTTAGCATTTTTTTGGGTCCTGAACTTCTGGAGCCGTTTTGAGGCCCTAAGCGACATTTTTTGGGAAAATCAGAAGCCAACGGTTGTTCCTTTTAGGTTTCTCAAGTAAAAATTTGTATTCCTTGGATATATATTTCTAACAAGTTATTGAGCGCATCAAACAAATACTATATGCCAAAGTTATGTCCTGGGGAAGTTGATGTACCAATTTACCGGAACGGGGCCCATAGTTTTGGCACTTCATCTCCTAGGGTTAGGAGCTTTTTGGATGTTTAGAATTTTTTAATTGTTTCTAAACAATAAATAGGCCCTCAAGCCTCATTGTAACACAATTTAGAGGCATGTAGCTACCACATCTCTTCTCAGAGATAAGCTACTAGTGCCCTAACTAGTGTATTTCCATTATGTCTAAAAGCATATTTCTGTTACTTGATATTAATGAAATGAAGTTTTATTTCTACTACATCTCTTTGTATATTTTTATTTTTGTATATCATTGCGTTCCTGCATAAATCTGGATCAGTAGTATTAGATCGGTCTTCTCTTTCTTTGTTTTTCTTTGCATGTCCCCAAAGAGGTCAGGGTATGAGTTAGGGCTTGATCTGGTTGAACCCTTGCAAAATCAACCTCGCAAAACCCAACGAACTCCCATGGCAGAAGAAAATAAATATGAGGGATCATGATATTCTATCAAGATATTTATCGAGGAGGCCCTCGAGAAACATAGGAGCACAATGATGGATAACTTTGCCTAGATCCTTCAACGATTTCCCACCAGCGACGCATCTACATCCTCCAGCCACTCTAGAGTCGCCACTCCTTTAAAGGTATAGGTCAACTTCAACATTGATGTATTTGAAGGTCAAATAAATACAAAAATCATAGATAGATGGTTGAATTTGATGGAAGGGTACTTCTTAGTCCATGATTTCTCCGACCAAGAAAATATTATTTTTTCACTCCTCAAAGATGCCCCCCGTGTCAAATACTGGTGGGAAACCTACTGTGAGAAAAATTATGGGAATGAACCCTCTCTGTTCTCAGCGGTACCCACTTGGAATTCGTTCCAACACGACATCAACGAATAATATTATCCTGTTGTGAGCTATGAGGACAAGTACATCCAATGGACCATGCTTCAGCAGTAAAGGGATCAAGATGTGCATGAACTGACAAATTTGTTCCATACCCTGCGCACAAATTTGGGTATTAAAGATTTAGATAGAAATTTAGTGCTCAATTAAACCAACTATTTGCATAGATACATTCAGGAGGAAATGGATTTCCTCGACATTACCTCTCTTCACACTGCATATCTCTATGCCACCAAGATTGTGAAAAAATTTAAAGCGAAGAAGCGAGACTTTGGATCCACGAATCCGAAGCTAGGGAAAGGTGCCCCCGAACCAAAAAAAAAGGGGAAAATATAAAGTGGAGAGACACATAACAACACCAAAAATCCAAAGAAGGACACAGGGAAGTGGTGTGAATTTCATAACAGCCCCACTCATAACAGAAATGAGTTTCGGGCCAAAAAATCACTAGTGCCCGAACTGAAGACTCCCGAGTCAGATGCATGTTCTGATCCTGAGTGAGAACAAAATAGGGGTGGTGAAAAATGGAAGCAGATCATTGATGCAAATCCAAATTCCATTGTTTCTACCACAAAGCTCTAGAGGGATGATCCCAAGGATCCAGAGAAGGGGGAGCACCTCTTCCATTCACAGATGTGGGTGAAGGGTTCTCCACTACAATTCCTTTTCGATAGCGAAACACAAGAGAACCTCATTTCAGTAGAGGTCATGAAGCATCTTGGCCTACCAACCATAGCACACCCAGAACTATATGCCATAAGGTGGCTTCACCAAGGAAGAGATCTTCGCGTCCGCCAGCAGTGTCGCATTTTGTACAACATCAAGCCATTCACAGATGAGGTATTGTGTGTTGTTGCTCCTATTTATGTGCCTGATGTATTATTCAGGTAGCCATGCCTTAAGGTGACATGCTATGTATGATTCTAGGCCTCGTTATATTTTTATTACTTTGGGAAATAAATTTTACATGATACCAAAGGTAGTACTGCCTCCTGCCATCTCTTTGACTACTGCAAAACAACACAGTAATATTGTTTCACGAACTAGGAAATTTATTTTCATTACAATTCACCCATAGGGAAAGAATAAGATTGTGGTCATAGCCTCAAAACAAGGCTCCCCTTCACGATATCAGAAAATAGACAAATTCGTGGAGGAATACGAGGACATTTTCTCCTCACCCACAGAGGTTCCTCTACATTGTCAGGTCAAGCACTCCATTGATCTAACCCTAGGCACGCCGCCAGTTGATGTTGTCATACCTCATGCGACCACACAAAAAAAAATCTGCACATGTACTATCTGAGGCTGATAAAGAAACCAAATTTATTGAACGCATCTAGCATGTCTGCCAGCAGGTCCATGGCATCTTCGACAAATCCAATACCAAGTAAAGTAAATTTTTCCTCATCTCATGGACGAACTCAACACAATGGGGACGATTGGTTCCTAGAGGGCGAGGAATGATCTAGGTGTATATTGGTGGCCACCCACCTATTCCATTTGGACCCCCACCATCAGTTTTTTCAGTTTTTCAGTTTTAGTACAACTTACTATTTTTAGCAGTTTTTCGAATCCTAAACATCTGAAGTCGTTTTGAGGCCGTAAACGAATTTTTTGGTAAAACTGAGGGAAACATGGAGGATCCTTTGATGTTTTACACATCAAAATTTTTAGTCCTCAGATATATATTTCTAACAAGGTATTGAGCACGTCAAACGAAGATCATATGCCAAAGTTACATCCCTAGGAAGTTCATGTACCAATTTACCCAAACGGGGCCCATAGTTTTGGTGCTTCATCTCCTAGGGTTATGTTTTTGGATTTTTAGGGTTTTATATTTTTTCTGAAAAATAAATAGGCCTTCAAGCCTCATTGTAAAATAGTTCAGAGGCTTGTATCCACCACATATCTTCTCAGAGATAACCTACCAGCACCCTAGCTAGTGTATTTCCATTATGTCTTTAAGCATATTTATGTTATTTGATATTAATGAATTAAAGTTTTATTTCTACTGAATCTCTATGTTTATGATTATTTCTATATATTATTGTGTTCCTTCATAAACATGGATCAATGATAACAGAGTGTGTTGAAGTTTGCGACAAGAATCAATGAAATTGGCATCCAGAAACAATATCCTTGATCCTAGTGAAAATTAAGCGCCTACACTAGTTGGGGCCCACAAAGGCTATTTTTAGGTGGATGTTTATTTATAGATGCATGATAAAATTATATTTATATATTGCATGTCTATTTATATATGTATGCGACTATTATTATCCCTTAATAATAGTTGGACAATAAACTATAATCTATTCTCAATGTGGACTTGGAAATAGTTAACACAAGTGGAAAATTAGTTAGCTATAGGAATTTCGAGTTAAGTGGTTGGTTGGTGGGACATTCAGGTTGACTTGAGTTGTAACAGAGTGACTCTAGTTGTAACATAGTTGGAAGTGTAGTGGTGCATTAGTTAATGCAAGCTGTAGATAAGTTTAAGTTAGTTAACTGAGTTAAAGTCAATTGTGCTAGTTGTAACTGAAGATACACTAGTGAGATATCAAGTGAATTAATTATTAATTAATTCACATGTAGTGATCTAAAATGCAACTGATATTTTTACTATTATTAGCTGCATGCATGTCAGATTCAGTGGAGATCCAGTTGAGTTATAGGTGAAAGGGCATATAAATATTAGTTGTGACATTATCTGGTTGCACACATGAAACCACATACACATTGGATGTGCCTATGAGGATTGTGCAGTCAAGGTAGGAAAGAATAATTCATTCATGGGTTCTTTACCATCAGGGACTACACAGTGGACGCAGGTTTTTTGGAGATAGTAAATTGTCTAAGGAACTTGCCAATTTTTGTGTGACAGTGTGAGACAGTTGGTTATTGTAGTGAGAGATCTTGGATTTGAGCTTTGTATGTAATTGTTTCATGATCCATGATATACTACATAATAGAATATAGTGGGTTTTTTAGCTTTATTCTTTCCAAGTAAATTTTCTATGTTATGTGTGATTGATCTTTCTTCATGATATTGTGATTGGAAATTGTGTTTCAAATTATGAAAAGATTTTGTAGAAGCGATTATGTATTTAACAATAGCATATTATTGTTAGATCAGGAGAATCCAAAAAAATACATATTTTTTATTAAATTTATACATGGTATAAGACCACATGGAATTGAAATTGTGAAGCGGGAGCTGAGTTTGTTGGCGGATAGAATTTGAACTTACAGAAAGACTTTCTTGGTACTACTACTGATTCAAGATCGAAATGGTTTTCAATGGCTCAAGGTTTAGAGTATGCACTCAAGGGAAGCTATAACTACATTACTTGGAGGGATAGGATGGAGGCAATACTTAGAGACAATGGCTTGAAGGAATTCATTGACAAAGATTTTCCTAAGCCATTTGCTACAGATGTTGCAAATCTTGATCCATGGCAAAAGAAAGTGGAAAAGGCGAGGAGGATCCTGTTGGAGGGAGTACGAGACCACATTGTCTCAATAATCCATGGGAAAGCCACACCATATGCTATGTGGAAGGATTTGATAGGTCTATTCCAAAACAGTAGCGACCATAGGAAATTGGCGCTCAAAGATAAACTCTGGAAGATCAAGATGGAAAATAACGACACTATTTCGGTATACTTAACAAAGTTTGTCCAATGTTGGGATGAGCTTGGGAGTGTAGGAATAACTGTTGTTGATGATGGTTTTGTGAGCTTGGCTCTCTTGGGAATTCATAAGAGTTGGAACAGTTATGAAGACTCTGTCAACGGACGGGAAAAATTGCCAAATTGGGAATGACTGTGGTCGGATCAGGTGCAGGGGGAGTTCAGACGGAACACCCGAGATGGCTCTTTATCAAAGCATGATGATGAAGAGGATTTTTCTTTGGCCTCCAAAGTGAAGAAGGGGAAGGGGAATAAATTCCATTCTAAATCTGAGGCCAGTGAATATGGAAAGAAGCAACACATGTCCAAAGTGAAGTGTTTTCACTGTCACGAGCATGGACATATTGCCACAAATTTTCCACAAAAGAATAATAAAAAGAAGGTTGTTGGAGATGTAGCTGGTGAGGCCCTTACCTCGCTATTTGAGCTTGACTTCTCACTTATTGAATGCCTATGTCAAGTGAAATGAGATCGATGTGGTACTTGGATAGTGGTGGATCTTTCCACATGATAGCAGAGAGACAAATTTTCAGTAGCTTGGAGGAGAAGGACCTCCAGACGCATTTCGAAATGGGTGATGACAAAAGGTATAGCGTTACTAGGATTGGTACTGTTGCTTTCCAAAGGAAGTCAGGTAAACCCTTCTTTTTAAAATATTTAATGCATGTACCAGGCTTAATGAAAAATTTAGTTTTAGTTGCAATGTTGGAAGATAAAGGATATGATGTGGTATTTAGTGAAGCTAAAACCTTCTTTCGGCATAAAGCCACAAAGAAAGTCAAGAAGATTGGGATTCATGTGAAGAATCTCTATAGACTTTATGTAGATGTGATTTCTACAAAGCTTCCAACCATGGAGAAGTGTGAGAAAGCCATGCAAAATACCCTTGAGAGGGAGCTGGATTTGTATGCAAGTAAAAGTGAACCTCAGGATGTGGAGCAGCCAAAACATAAGGATCATGGAGTGGGAGAAACCTCTCATGCAAAGAAATTTCGAGCCAGATGGGAAGATGGAGTGCATGCAGCTATACCACCAGGTGAGAGGTGGGGCGACATGCAAGAATAATCCCAAGAAGAAATTTTGGGCAGGATCCATTGAGATGGTGTGGATCTCATGAATCAAACCTAGCTACGAGGAGCCCACGGAGCAGCAGTAGTAGGATCATTTGGATTGATGCAGTAAAATTTCATGAGGACATGAAATCAAAGTGATAATGTCAGATACTAGAGGAGAGATCAAAGTTAACAGCAAGTGCAGAGTGCATGGATGAAGGTGTCAGCAACGCAGTGGTTCCTGAAGACATGTGTAGTAGCTAAGCGGAAGTCAAAATACTTTGATGACAGATGCGTTATATTGATTCAGTTGTTTGGAGGCTATTCAATTTCGGAAGTGTTGCGTGCATAGGTTGCATGTGCGAAAAAAACTAGAGAAGTGTTACATGCATGGAGTTGCATGGCGCATGCATGGAGTTGCATGGCACATGCATGGAGTTTCATGGCGCATGCATGGAGTCGCATGTCACATGCGAAGACATTCCTTTCTTGTTGAGAGGGATTGTTGAAGTTTGCAACAAGAAACAATGAAATTGGCATCCAGAAACAACATCCTTGATCCTAGTGAAAATTAAGCACCTGCACTAGGTGGGGCCTAGACAGGTTATTTTTAGGTGGACGTCTATCTATAGATGCACGAGAAAATTATATTTATAAATTTCATGACTATTTATAGATGTATGTCGAATATTATTATCCCTTAATAATAGTTGGACAATAAATTGTAATCTATTCTCAATGTGGACTTGGAAATAGTTAACTAAATTGGCAAATCAGTTAGATATAGGAATTTTGAGTTATGAGGTTGGTTGGTGGGACATGCAGGTTAAATTGAGTTGTAACAAAGTGATTCTATTTGTAACATAGTTGGAGGTGCAATGGTGCATTAGTTAATGCAAGTTGTAAATCAGTTTAACTCAGTTAAGTGAGTTAAAGTCAGTTGTGCTAGTAGTAACTGAAGATACACTAGTGAAAGATTAAGTGAATTAATTATTAATTAATTCACATGTAGTGACCTCACATGAAATTGATAATTTTACTATTATTAGCTGCATGCATGTCAGATCCAGTGGATACTCAGTTGAGTTCTAGGTGAAAGGGCAAATAACTATCAGTTGTGACATTATCTGATTACACACATGCATTCACTCACACACATTGAATGCCTATGAGGATTTCATAGTCAAGGCAGGAAATAATCATTCATTAAGTGGTCCTTTACCATCAGGGATTGCGCAGTGGAGGTAGGTTGTCTGGAGATAGTAAATTGGCTAAGGAACTTGCCAATTTTTGTATGACAGTGTGAGACAGTTATCTATTGTAATGAGAGCTCTTGGATTGGAGCTTTGTATGTAATTGTTTCATGATCCATAATACAATACATAATAGAATATAGTGGGTTTTTTGGCTTTATGCTTTCCAGGTAAATTATTTGTGTTATGTGTGATTAATCTTTCTTCATGATATTGTGATTGGTGATTGTGTTTCAAATTCTGTAAATATTTTTTAGAAGTGATTCTATATTTAACAATAGCATATTATTGTTATATCAGGAGAATCTAGGAAATACATATTTTGTATTAAATTTCTACATAGTGATATGTTCTTTCTTTGTTTTTCTTTGCATGTCCCCAATGACGGCAGGGTGGAAGGCGTTAGGGGTTGATCTGGTGATACCCTTTCAAGATCAGCCTCGCAAAACCCAAAGACCTCCCATGATGAAAGAAAAGAAAGACAAGGGAGCAGGAGATCCTATAAAAATATTTCTTGAGGAGGCGCAACTCATGCACGAAGGCAAGTGGCTCACCAAGGACCAAGTTCAACAGAAGTTTCCCCGTCTCATGGAGGAAATCAATGTAATGGGGGTAATTTCTTCCTAAGGGTTGAGGATTGATCTAGGCGGATATTGGTGGCCACCTACCTATTTCACTTATACCCCCACCATTTTTTCTTTAAATTTTTTAGTTTCCTTAATTGTAGAACAATTTACTATTTTTTTGGTAGTTTTTCAGGTCTTGAACTTCTAGAGTTGTTTTGAGGCCCTAAATAATATTTTTTTGGAAAATAGGAAAACATGTATATTTCAATAATTTTTATAGTCTAAATCTATTGTCCTCAGATATATTATCTAAGGAGGTATTTTTCACGTCAAATGGAGATCGTATGGCAAAATTATGACCTTGGGAAGTTGATGTACCAATTTACCCCAACCACGCCCACAATTTTGGCGATTCATCTCCTAGTGTTAGGTTTTTGGATGTTTATGGTTTTCAATTGTTTCTTAATAATAAATAGGCGATTGAGACTCATTATAACGTAGGTAAAAAGTCTGTAGCCGCCACATCTCTTCTAAGGGACTCCTTACCATCACTTGAGCTAGTTTATTTTCATTTTGTTTGTAATCATATTTCAATTCTTTGATATTAATTAAGGGAAGTGTATTTCTATTGCATATTTCTATTTATGATTATATATGTAATATGTTGCATTCCTATCTGAGTTTGGATCAGTGGTATTAAAGTGGTATTCTATTTCTCTTTTTTTCTTTGCATGTCCTCAGCGAGGTGAGGGTATAAGGATTTAGGGCTCGAACTAGTTGAATATTTCGAAGGCAAACCTCGCAAAGACCAACAACCTCCCATGGTGGAAGAAAAGAGATATGAGGTAGCAAGAGATCCTTTCAAAATATTTCCCGAATAAGCCCTCAAGCAACAAAGGAATGCAATTATGGACAACTTTACCGATATACTTCAGTGGATGCCCACAAGTGACGCATCTTCATTCGATAGTGAGTTTAGAGGAGCCACTCCCTTGAAGGTATAAGTCAACTATGAAATTCCCATTTTTGAAGGCTATATAGGTGAAAATGCCATAGATAAATGCTTAAATCTATTGGAAGGATATTTTTCAGTTCATCATTTTTCCAATAGGGAAAATATTATTTTTGTGCTCCTCAAAGTCGACCCCTATGACAAGGACTATTGGGAAACCTACTGTGAACAGAGGGATGAGAGATAACCCTCACTGTTTTAAGCTAAACCTACTTGGAATTATTTTTCATATGCCATCAAGGAAAAATATTTCCCCATGGGGAGCTATGAGGATAGGTACATACAATGGACTACACTACAACAGTAAAGGGATCCAGATGTTCATGACCTAACAAATCTATTCCATACCCTGTGCAAAAAGTTGGGTATCAAATATTCGGAGAAACATATGGTGCTTAAGTACCACGGTTGTTTGCACAGATACGTTTAGGAGGAAATGGAGTTCCTTTACATCTCCTCTCTTCATGCAGCATACCGATATGCAACCAATTTCGAGAATAAATTTAAACAGGAAGCAAGACTTTGGATTTGTGAATTTGAAGCAAGGGAAAGGCACCCCCATACCTTAGAACAAATGAAAAATCCTAGGAGGGGTGGCCCAAGACAACCCGTTGAAGTCACAAGTAAATAAAAACACCATGAAGAGAGGGAAGGGCACGGGAGAGTGGTCTGAGTTTGATAAGAGTCCCACTGACAACACATTTGAGTGTCAGGCCAAGTAGTCACCGGTGGCCGAGGTGAAGGCTTCTGAATCAGGTGCATGCTCTAACGCTGAGTCGGAACCCAAAAAGGTGAATGAAAAAGGGAAGCATATTTTTGACGCGGAGTCCAGTGCCACTGTTTCTACCACCAATATCTATAAGGATGAGCTCGAAGATCGAGAGGAGGTAGATCGCCTATTCCACTCCCCGATGTGAGTGAAGGTTTCTCCGTTGCAGTTCATTTTTTATAGAAAAAGTCAAAAAAACCTCATTTTAGTTGATTCTGTCAATTTTTTGGGCTTATCAACCACACCACACCCACAGCCATACACCATCAAGTGGCTTCACCAATGACGAGATCTTCACGTTAGCCAACAATGTCACCTTCCCTACAACATAAAGCCCTTCATGGATGAGGTATTGTGTGATTTTTATCCTCTTGAAGTTTTTGATGTATAATTAGGCCAACCATACTTGTGGAAGTGTCATGATATGTATGATTTGGGTCCTCACACTATTATTATTTATTTGGGAACTAATTTATATATGCATCTCTTTGATGTATGTTAAGAAATGTAGTAAGATGATCTCCCATACTGGGAAATTTGTTTTAATTTTTATTCACTCTCAAAGTAAGGGGAATATCATGGCCACATTCATAGCCCTGGGGAAGGGTTCCTCCACACAATAGAAGCAGGTGCATGAGGTCATGGAAGAATACATGGACGTATTCTCCTCACCCATAGGGCTACACTTGCACTGTCATGTCAAGCATCTGATCGATCTAACTCCCAAAGAACCGCTTTCCAATATAACTCTTCATATCTCATTTGGTCACAGTCCCTTTCAAGTGGGTCTAGGATTTCAACCATTGTGTCTGATTGATGTTGCCATACCTCATGTGACTACACAGACAAAATCCACATATGTACTGTCTATGGTTGACAAAGAAACCAAATTTATTGAACCCTTATAGCACATCCGCCAACAGGTTCATGACATCTTTTAGAACTCCAACTCCAAGTGCAAGTAGGAACATTATCCATCACCAAGGTTGTGGGAGGAAATTATTTGAGCTCAACATTCCACCATTCCTTTTCCTACACCACTTTAATGTAGACCACCTTTAACCATAATTTCCACCATTACTGGAAACATCATCATTGGAGAAGAACTCACACAAACAAATTTAAACCTAGACTGCATGGAACATCCCTCAACTGATCAAACAATTGAAATGCATATCAATAATACTCTCTAGAAAAATATGGAACTATATCGGGCTGTCAAAGTTGTCTAACTCCTACACCAAGGGAAGTGGCTCATCAGGGACCAAGTTCAGCAGAAGTTTCCCCATCTCATGGAGGCACTCAACATAATGGGGACCATTGCTTCCTAAGGGGGAGGACTGATCCAGGTGGATTTTGGTTGCCACCCACCTATTCCACATTGACCCCCACCATTTTTTCTTTTATTTTTTTAGTTTCCTTAATTGTAGAAAAATTTACTATTTTTGGTAGCTTTTTGGGTCCTGAACTTTTAGAGCTGTTTTGAGGCCCTAAATTATGTTTTATTGGAAAAGGGGGGAAAATGAGTCTCATATTTGCAGTCGAAATTTTTAGCCTTTGGATATATCTTTCTAACGAGGTATTTTTCACATCAAACAAATATTGTATGCTAGAGTTACGACCCCGGGAAGTTGATGTACCAATTTACCCCAACGGGACCCACATTTTTGGAAATTCATCTCCTAAGGTTAAGTTTTTGGATGTTTATGGTTTTCCATTATTTATCAATAATAAATAGGCCTTTGAGCTTTAATGTAATGTGGTTTAGAGGCATCTAGCCACCACATCTCTTCTCAGAGATGAGCTACCATCACCCAAGTTGGTTTACTTCCATTCTATTTGTAAGCATATTTCAGTTCATTGATTTTAATGAAATGAAGTGTTGTTTCTATTGCATATCTATATTTATGGCTATATATGTATTTTTTTGCATTCCTGACTAAGTTCAAGTAATTCATATCCAAAAATTCCTTGCAATTGAGTACTAGTGAAGACTGGATTGGGAACCTAAACCTTTCCTAGTTATCCGAGGACATGGATATCACTTTTATATAACAATGCTTTCTTATAAAGTTGCAGCTCATATTCCATGATGAGATGATCATACTTATAACACCTAAAAAAATGAAAAGGAATACCTTTATAATCCATTAATTTGATTCTTTCCTCACTAGTCCCTATATTCATGTCTTCTAGCAACCCCTCTCTAAGGTTAATGTTAACCAGGATGGATGTAAGGGACATGATGCTAATATCCAAATTCATAGATTCATGCTACAAATATGTATCATTGGAGTTCCTAATATCTTGACAGATTAGGGTATACTAGTATTGAGGGGGGAAACCAAGAAAACACATCTATATTGGCACCAAGTCCATTCTTTCCCTTTCATCATAAAAATGTGGGAGTCGATAAGTTAAACATAATAGGGGTCATGTTGCTTTTCCATACCATTTGTTTGACCTTTAGGAAATTTATAAACTCATGGAAAACGTGGTGGAATCAACCTCTAGAAAAAAAAATCACACTTATCAATGTGTGTAATATCCTTGCACGCCGATGAATTTAAGGTTCAAATTCTAAATCTTCGTCCCCTTGCCCGTCTGACTAGCAATTTCTCAAACATTTCCTCACCATTATGTATTGTGATGTCAACACCCAAATCCAAGGAAAATCGACTTATGTAATTATTTTTGGTACAATGGCTCTTTTTCCCATTGTTGGCTTGAGGGGTCTTGACCCAGGCTCGGTTTTAAGGTTTGAAAACAAACCCCTATACTACTATCACTTTCAGCAATGGCCTACTTGCGCAGGTCAAGGTCTCACCTGACGTAGTATGGGAGGGTGTTGGAACCAGGTTTCCCCACCGAGAGAGAGACAAAGTTAACTAAAGTAGGTCTCTTCAGATCTAACAGACCTACGCAGGAGAAACCCTAATACAGAAACCCTTAACAGTATATCGAGAGAATAACTTAAGCAAAGATCATAAATCATTAGATAACATATAACTAGAGCAAGAAATTAAACCAGATCTATGCATTCATAACATCACATCCATGTGTGCACCAGTAAATCATCAGTATTCAGCGATCAAGTAGAATCTCAAAAATAACACAAAGTGTAACCAAAATTCATAACACAGTAACACTTATATATAACAAAATAGTCTTCTCATTTATTCATATCCATATCCAACTTAAAAACTCTATCTACCAGCCCGTGCACACAACCAGCGAGGTCCGCACACAACATGACTCAGGGTCTCTGCACACATAGCTAGCAGGAGCCCTTACTCAGAGAATCGACACAAAAGATCCACATTTTTGTATTCACTATTAACCCAAAACTTAGCCTCCCTCTAGACTTGATTTATCCATCTATTTATAACGTATTAGCCTGCACTACTCTATGGTCCGTAAACCATGGTTTCCAGACTCCTGGTCTACCCTTTAACCCTTTAAAATTCATTAGGGGCTTTGACCCACCCAAAATCCCCTACGCTAGACTAAATATTACAAAATATTACAAAACTAGACCAAAAATGTGGTTAGAGGACCTTTCTCCAACATGCCCCAAACAAAATCTTGTGACTCATCCCAAGTCACAGCATCGGTGGGGTCTTCAATGTATCCTGGGGTTGTTCGATAGTGGCAGCCAAAGGGGGCAGGAAACCTATGCTATGCACGGCAACATTCTGTGCAATATCGTCCAACTTTTGGGAAGTTGGGCCTTCAGTAGTTGTGGTGACATTCTCCAAGGTTTGATTCAATTGCTTCACAACCCCATCTAATTCATGTGAAATCTTGAGAGGTTCGTCAATCCATGGCACCAGGTGATCACTGAGTACCTTCTTCTTGCATCGAATCCCCTCAATTTCACTTCTAAGCATGTGGCTGGTCCGAAGGCATGCTAATCGTTGGGTTGGAACAAGGGTGGGCATGGTGGGTTCCATTTCCTCAAATTCTTGCTCCTTTTGGTGCAACTCATGATTTATTTGGCAAAGGAGGGGATCATGCTACACCTGGGACCATAACTCCATAGTAGTCTCAAACAATTCGGTGCCTTGAGTGATATATGTAATAATACTATTTTTAGCTTCTGTGACAAGCGTGGCTTGCTAGGCGTGCACCTCTGGAGGGGTCTCAGGTTGTAGCTTGGCCTATAGCGAGGTAATCTATAGTTCCAAATTGACCTTAAAAACCTTCACTTCGGTCTGCGAAGCCTTCAAAGCAGCTACTGAGCCTTCTAACTTGGCCTGCAGCGAAGAAGAGGAAGGAATTACTTCTGGCATATCCTCGCAGATCTAGTCTATCAACTTCTCTAATTCAACCTATTGCGCAATGGCAGCAATCTGTGCTGCCTGGGCTTGAGGGGTTTTGGCAGCTTTTTTCACAATAGGTTGCTCTACCTCACTCGGTTTCTGCTGCGCCTGTAGCTCTCTATGCTAAATTTCACCGATGATGGAGGTAAACAGTGCAACTACACACCCATTAGTCGCGCAACATCGAGCTCAACCAAAGAGCATGCATGGACTTGGTCGCACAATACGGAGGGTAAAAAAGCAAAAGCTCCACCCGGGAGGGTGAAGATCCAACTTTCCGTCATGGTGGCCAAGGCTGTAACTATAGTTGACGGCTCACTTGATTCTGCCTCGCCTGATCCACACTTTCCTGAAATGTATCTGCCTTTAGCTGAAGGGACTGTCGTTCAAATTGTAAGCCATTTATCGTGGCCTTATGTTGTTCTTCCAATGCATTCCATTAGTCTTATGATGAAATGGTGATGGCGTCTATAATTTTCTGTAAGTCATCTTCCATCAACATGACATTTGTCTCTGCGCCAGGCTTAATAGCGTCGTGCTTCTTCCTAGGCCCTTTGGGAGGTTCACTGGTGCATTTGGTACCATGTCGGGATGTCGCATATTCACCACCAAGCCCTTCGAGTCCCTGATCCATTTTCGACTCCCGCTCTGTCCTTATGGTAGCATCCTTAGGGGTTTCTAGGGTCGTACTTTTCTTCATAGCAGG
The DNA here is from genome assembly GCA_034641835.2 of Pinus albicaulis. NCBI lineage: Eukaryota > Viridiplantae > Streptophyta > Pinopsida > Pinales > Pinaceae > Pinus > Pinus albicaulis. The sequence goes on from CM076571.1 coordinate 480,274,224, forward strand.
TACCTCAGATTCCTTTGTTGTTTCTAGCAGAATAGTATCCTTTGGGGTTGCGCTTTTGCCAAATGTGCCTATTGCACCCAAGCCTGACGACTTGAAGGTGCGAGAGTTTCAGACAGAAAATGAACCCCCTATGATCGACGCCCCTCTTATTATAGCTCTTGATGGGAAAAAATTATCGTATTAGCATTAATTTCAATCCATCATTACAAAAATGGTAAAAAATCCTCTCATATCACCGCATTAATTTCCAATTTCTCATTTCGTTCATCGATAAACTCACTTTTTCACCTAGGCACCCTATTCCAATGGATATTTTTTCCCGTTGCGTAGTACCCCTGTGCCTGTATCACACCCCTTTGCACCTCTTTCCCTATGCACTATCCCTACGTAGCCATCGAACCCATCTATGCTTTTATTCCCTGACACACGTAGAATCATTTACACAGCTACTCCGGCCATATAGTCATTTAATCGACACCAAGTTGTCCCTATAGGGTTTCAAGAGAATTCCATTAATGTATCGTGGTAAGTAATCTTCGCATAGCATAGCCAACCTAACTGGACCTCCATCATTAGTCTCCTTCACTATGTATGGGCCCAACCAGTGCTTACGAAACTTTCCTGGGTGTTGCGCAAACTAGCTGTCATAAAGTAATACAAATTCGTCTTCCTTAAAGATCTTCTGCCGAATATGTCGATCATGCCAAGATTTTTCATGAGCCTTTTGGACCTGTTGGTGGAACTGAGCAATGAACTGATCTTCTTCCAGGGCCATCAGTTTCACTAAGCATTCCTCCATGATGTCTGGTTCCACCATGTCTGTGAAAGCTGAAATGCACAAGCTAGGGACAATGAATACCATAAGCATGATGGCCTCCTTCCCATAGACCATTCTGAAGGGAATTTTTTCCATGAATTTCTTACATGTGGTCCTATAAGCCCAGACGAATGAGGGGATGCACATGTCCCAATCACTTCGGTCAGTGATACAGACCTTAGTGAGTGCATGTTCCATAATTTTATTGAAGGCCTCTACTCCCCCGTTCGCCTAGGGTGATATGGGGTACTCTTCACATGGTGGATCTGGAATTCCTCAGTCAAAGCTACAATAGTTTCATTAAAATAATGCGTACCTATGTCACTCATTAGGATCTTCGATCAATCAAACCTGGTCAAAATGTGTTCAAAAATGAAGTGCGCAACAGTATCCGTAGTACAGTCCTTGACAGATTTTTATTTTTCCCACCTGGTTACATAATGAGTGGCAGTGATGATGTACCAGGCACTTGTCTTCTTTCCTAAGGATTTGATGGGTCATACAAAGTTGATGGCCCACTTTTCGAACACCTGCAAATCCATCTGTGGTTGCAGGGGCATCTCATCTCGGCACGAGGGTTTCCCAGCCCGTTGGCATGCATCACATGCCTAACAATATGCATGGGATTCGTTACTCAATGTGCTCCACCACAACTCAGCCTCAACTCTTTCCGCACAAAAGAGATTTCCTCACATAGTGCCCTCCCCGCGACCCTCCATGGGCCTCAGCCAAGATAGCTTGTCTTTCATGTTCCAATACATACCTCTGTAGCACCTCATCTGTGCCTAGTTTATAGAGTTGTCACGCGATTATGGTAAAATCGGCTGTGAGGGTGACCAATTCCTTTTTCTGTGGTACCGAGTAGCCATCGGGCGCCATACCTATGGTCAAGAATTGAACAACCTCTGCAAAGTTCTCGTCAACCACCTTGATTGAAAATAGTTGCATGTCTGGTAATCCTTCTTCTGGGTTAGTTGGCTCTTCCCCATTCTCGATCTGAGACAAGTGATTAGTCCTGATGTTCAATCTCCACGGTTTCACAATGATTTCAAAATCATACTCCTGAAACAACTTTAACCACCTACAAATCTTACCCCCCAACATAGGCTTATTGACCAGGTATTTTAAAGCTAAATGATCTGTGAACATATTAAAGTGTCCACCTAATAAATAGTGTCTTTATTTATGTAGGGCATACACCATTGCCAACCCTTCACGCTCTATGGTATAATAGTTACGTTCTGTGCTAGAGAGCTTTCTGCTAGCAAAGGCAACCCGATTATCGATGTCCCCTTCTCTAGGTTATGCTAAGACAACTCCCAATGCTATCCCTGATGCATCCACATGTACATGAAAGACCTTTTCCTAGTCAGGAAATATAAGAATAGGTGCAGTTACCATATTTTCCTTTAGTAGCTCAAAACTCTTCTGACACTCATCATCTAAAAAAAAAGAGAGATCCTTCTTTAGCAGCTTTTCCATCGAGGTGGTGATCAAAGCATACCCTTGAATAAAATTCCTGTAGTAACCAATGTGGCCTAGGATGGAGCGTAGGTGTTTCTCAGTGGTGGGGATTGCCAAATTGATGATAATCATGATCTTGGCTGGGTCAACCATCAATCCCTGTTGACACACCACATGTTCCAATAGAATCCCAAATGGGACACAGAATATGCATTACTTGATGTTTAGTGAAATTTTGTGTTTCCTATAGGAATCTAGCATCATGCTGAGGTTTGAAACATGGTTATTTACTAAGCCAAAAATTTTCCAATCATCAAAATAGACTTCCAAAAACTTATGAATGAATTCTTTGAATACTTCAACAACTATGCGTGAAAATATGGAAGGGGAATTCTTCAGCCGAAATGGCATGACAATGTACTGGAACGATCCCCATTCATTCGTGAATATTGTCTTGATGTGGTCTTTCGGTGCTAGCAGATCTGATGGTACCCTGAGAACCCATCAATGAATGAGTATGATTCCTGACCTCCGACATTGTCCAGAATTTTGTCGGACAACGACGTAGGGCAGGGATCATGTATGCAGACATCATTTAACTTGTGTAGGTCTACCTAGATCCTTATCTCTCCTTTAGTTTTCTTTTCCTGGACTGCCATAGGGCTTACCCAATCTGACTGTTCCACTGGTTCAATGATACTTGCGACCACCATCTTCTCTTTTTCCTCCTTCACTTTCTTTTTATATTTAGGGATTAGGCGATAGGGTCACTGCTTGACCAGGCGTGCATCTGGTTTCAAGGTAATCCTCATAACACCCATATCCCCAATGATCCCTTTGAGTTCTAAGAACTTTGTGGGGTACAGATCCTGATATTCAGTCAGCAGCTCCGCGAATTTTCCCACCGTGTCACTATCCCATTAATCCCCAATCTTGGCCATCTAGGCCTACACTTCTGTGCCAATGTTGACTTCCTTCAATTTCAATGGTTTGGTAACATCAAATTCCTATAGAAAAGGTCCTGCAATAACACATTCTCCTTCTGATTCTGGGATAGTGATATTCCGGGGCTCCTCATCACAGTCTTCTACTGACGAATTTCTGCAATTGACAATGTCCTACATCTATGCATTCCAGGTGAGAGTAGTACATTCCTCTTTAGAGAGGGACTCTTTAAATACCAAATAATCTATACCTTGCAGGGCTTCATAAATTTTCTCAGTTCCCCCTACTAGACCAAACGTCACCATGAAATGCTCAGTCATTGTATCCTAGTGACTAGTGTGTTGGTGTAGTTCTACATCCAGATACCAGGTGGTAGGGATTGGTCCTAAAGCATGAATAAACATATGGACCCATTCATTCCATGTGTTTTCATTCCATACTTCCATCCAGAAAGCCAAGTTCTTGCGTGGATCCCCTTGACCCGAGAGGAGTTCCACAGGTAGGTTGACTAGGGGGTCAAACTATAGGATCATCATCTTTCGACATTCCCCCAATCTTGTAAAGCTTCCTTATGGGTTTCCGACCATGGTGCGGGGGTCGCGTGCGTAATCAAGTCAAGGGACAAAAACCTCTGTTTTTCAGGGACATCTGCTTCAATTTCTTTAATAAATTCCTTAACACTACTAGAACCATCAAAGTAGGGTAGTTCTCTTACCTCTCAGGAGATGCATCAGAGGCTCATTGTGATCTTAAGGCACCATAATGTAGATACATCATGCAACCTGTTCTACCAGTTTTCTATCTCTTCATCTGAATCTGAGAACCATTCACTGTCTTTTTCCTAGCATAACATACCGTCATCCGTGGGGTTGATCCAATCGTCATCCCAGATGGTCAATTTGTAGATGTGATCGACATCCTCCTCCTCACGTATTGGTTCAATGTATCACTCACCTTCTACTGGATCCAAAGGGACTATCACCCGTGTACCTTTTCTTTCAAAGATCATACTCCTCCTTTTCAAGTTAATGATACCTCCCATGTCCATAGCCCAATCTAGGCCTAAGAGCGTGGGGTAAGGGTCTGTGTCATCCACTATCTGGATTACCTCAAAATCAGCATAAACTTTAACACATGTGATGTCTACCACAAACTTTGACAGTCATCCCAGTGGGATGATATTTTGATGATTAGCCATTTGTAATTGAATAGTACACCATTCCAGCATAGGTTCTCCCATTCTTTTCCATCTTTTCTTAGGTAGGACATTTGCATCTGATCCTATGTCAAGAATGACTTGGTCCATTTCATAATCTCCAATCTGTGTAGTCATGTGCATCTCTTTACCAGTCCTTTTTTTGTTCTTGTATAGCTTGTTCACAGTTTTAACCTCTAGTTGTGAGGAAACCTTTTTTACGTGGATATATATTAATGCTTGGAGATTCTCTACTTCCTTCTGGTTACACAAAAACTTCATACATGCCTGAAGTAATGGTTTAATTTCTTCATCTACTTTTGGATATACCGAAATCTTTGATGTAGATGCTTTGTCTTTGGCCACCTCCCTTGAAATTTCCATGAAGTTTTCTTTCTCCTTTTTTAGATCTAAGCCTTCCTTTTTCTCCACATCCTTCCTAATTAGTGACTCAACAGTAGATTTTTCCATGACCCCTTCGGTGGAAATGCCACTACGTGTGATCACATTGATACTTGGACCATCATCTCATGCTTCTTCCTTAATGCGTTGTACATTTTGTGTGGGCATCTATTGTTTCTCCTGCATTTTTTCTATTAGCACCGGGATGTCCTCAATGACATGGGAAAAATGGCCGCAATATTTGTAGGACTAGCGTGTAGGGTTCCTGTGGTCTCTTGCATAATGTTCCATGTCCCCACAGTTGTAGCAGAACAGTTTCCCTTATCCTTGACCTGCACTTCCCCTTCTCCCTCCTCCCCTTCCTCATGTGGCAGACCCATCCTGCCCAGAGGGAGATAGTGGTGATGAAGGGTCAGCCTGCAACCTATATAGGTTTCCCCTATCTACCATGAGGTCGAGTGCTCGACAGTTTTTTTCGTCATGACCCACATACGAGCATAATATACACCACTGTTTTTTCAGTTCTAGAACATAGGCACCTAACTATGGGTAGTGATCCATATCATGTCTTCATACTACCTGAAATTCAGCACACCACAGCATGTGGGTACTGGATCCAACCATTTCTCTAGGGCGTAGAGGGCTTGGCCCCCCAGCCTGCATATAATCTGATAATAATGGGCATTGGTCCTTAGTGTGACCTGACACCCTCCAGCGAATGCACTAGACATCTGGGCTAGCTTCCTTACCTCAATCCCTTTGTAAGTTTTGAATTTCTAAGTGCATCACTTCTAGCTAGCTCTGGATATATAGTGACGCAAACTTAGTATCATCTCTCAATGTAGCCTCTAACTTCATGGCAATCTCTGGAGCTTCTTCCTGGGAGTCAATCTCCTGTTGTCCCATAGGTCCTTGCAGATGTGGTAATAGCATTGTTATAAACCATTCCTTGTGTTTTTTGTCCTCATAGACAAATTCCCCATCACTGATGACCTTCTTCAGTCATTGGTTAGCTTCCCAGACGGACTCTGTAGATCCCTGTTTGAAGTCATTCAATTCGACTACGCATTGAGAGTATGATTTCGGCTTTCGAAATTTTTTTTTTAGGGTGTCCTTAATACTTTGTATTGACAAGTTCGTCTGTTGACCAATGTATACCATAAACCAGTCTAGGGCCCTTCCATCAAAGGCTATGGACAGTTGTGCTCTCTTGGCATCACGATTATTAATTTTTTACGCTATCCATACAGTGTCTGCTACAAACTAGAATCGATCCATATCCTCATCCCCCGCACCCTTAGAGGTAGGCAGTTTCATGTACGCAACCATATTGTCTTTAGGTGGCGACAAAGGTGGGGTAGGAGAATTCTTAACCTTGCATGGATTTGATGATGGCGTAGCCGGGGGACTATATTCAACTTGCGCAACCCTGCCTTGATTAATATCAGGTGATTCCTTTAAGGGATTGTATACCAATCTATCCCCTTCTTGATTAACCCGGTAGTATTTTCCACTTTGCGTCATACTTCTGCCTTGATCGGCGGTCATTCAATTGGTATGACTACACAAAATACCCTTTTCACACAATAGCATTTTAATTAGCAACGAGAATGTCTTGAATAACTTACCCCTGAATCCTTTGAAAAAAATTCGCTCATCTTCAGAGTAAGATACGAACTGATCAACTACAAACTTAGTCACAAATCCACCCAACACACTATCCACCCAGTGATCTAATGTTCAGGTGATATTTTTATCATCCTTCTCCAAGTATTGGATCAATTCATGGGTCCACTGCATGACCTGATCGTCTTTCCAATAGGTTTGGAACTCTAGTAACCTAGCTAGCCACTCCTTTGGTTCGTGTGCGAAGGAGTCGAAGAAGATTTCTTATATCTTTGTGAAAAATTACTTATTCTTCCACTCTTCGATCGATAATTTCTTGCTTCTATTTTCTCTTAGGGAAAACTCCTGAAAATGTATTTCATACCATTCCTCAAGTTCAAGCTTCAGCGACTGCCAATGACCCCATGGCATTACCCAATCTCTCTCTCTCAAAATTCTCCCAGACCTGGCAATAGAACCATTTTTTGGCTTAAGGGGTCTTGACCCAGGTTTAGTTTTAAGGTTTTCCAAAAAACCCCTATACTACTGGCCCTTTTGTAAATGGCCTTCTTGCGTAGGTGAAGGTCTCATCCGAAGTAGTATGGGAGGGTGCTGGACCCAGGTTTCCACACCCTGAGAGAGAGCAAGTTAATTAAAGTGGGTCTCTTCAGATCTAACATACCTGCACAGGAGAAGCCCTAATACAGAAACCATTAACAATATATCGACAGAATAACTTACGCAAATATCGTAAATCATCAGATAACATATAACTAGAGAAAGCACTTAAACCAGCTCTATGCATTCATAACATCACATCCACATGCAGACCAGTAAATCGCTAGTTTCAACGAGCAGGTAGAATCTCAAAAATAGCATAAAGTGTAGCTGATAATCATAAAACGGTAACACTTACATATCACAAAACAATCTTCTCATTCATTCATATCAATATATAGCTTACAAACTCTATGTACTAGCTCGCGCACATAGCCAACAGATTCTGCACAAAGTAGGACTCAGGGCCTCCGCACACACAACCTGTAGGAGCCCTTACTTAGACAATCAACACGTAAGATCCACAAGTTTGTATTCACCCTTAATCCAAAACTTAGCCTCCCTGTAGACTCAATTTATCCATCTATTTATAACGTATTAGCCTGTTCTACTCTATGGTCTGAAAATCGTAGTTTGCAGACTCGTGGTCTACCCTTTGACCATTTATAATTCATTGTGGGCTTTGACCCACCCCAAAGCCCCTGTGCTAGACTAAATATTACAAAATATTACAAAAATAGACCAAAAATGCGGTTAGGGGTCCTTGCTCCAACACCCATTATTGACTGTCTCTGAACTCGCTTCCTAAGACATTTTTCCTTCTGATGTTTGGGAATTTTTCCACCCTGGAGCCCTAACTTCGAGAGTCATGCCATGTATCTCTACATCTCCCTCCTACACTAGAATATCCTCTAAGAAGTAGTTCGTAGTTGGTGAGGACGAGAGTTGTGCAATGTGTTGAGTGACCCAGAAGGTATCAAGAAACAATGTGTTCAATTCCATCTAAAAACCATAGAGACACCAGGAAATGTTGTATGTCGATCCCACAACTATAAATGGTGGAAGGAAGGAAATAATGCATTGAATGAATGGCCTCTGATGAATCCCATGTTAGGTCGAGAATACCCCGACACCATTTTGTGAACCCAAAAAGCATCATTCCTTATAATCACGAACGAAGTGGTTCCAATCTTAGGATTTGGGTCTCCAAACCTCTAGATAATCCAGGTGGATCTAGAAATGCTCCAAAGTTAAAGAGGGCTCAAGAAAGGCTAAAATATAAAATATCTTAGAGTGCAATTATGCTAGGGTTAGATAGAATATTTCATTGCAAGATTTCCAACAATGCAAACAGAACCTGAATCTGACATCATATGTGAAAGTTATGGCTTTTCAAAGTCAAAGTCAACCATGGTTCTGTGTGGAAATCCCATACGCTGCCACATGGTAGAAAAAATAGCAGGTGCAGTGGGACCCACAAAGCTAATTTGGGAGCCGATTCCAAAAAAAAGGTGACCCACAAGCAGCTGATGTGGCAGCACCACAAGTCGACACATGGAAAGCGGGTGGCATATGAAGTCGACCAATGAGAGCCTGTGAGATAGACCAATCACATGGTGCCAAAAGACACCTCAAATTAGGCCCAAGTGGCCTTGGATAGTGAAACCTCCATTTTTGTATTATTCTCACGGTTTTAGAAGTCATTACAATATAAACATGCGTATACCATATATTATATGATTTGAAAACTATATTAAAAACAAAATTGGGCTTAAACCCATATTAAAGAAAAATTGAGAGTCAATGGGTTTTGAATCCAAAACCTCCCCAACAACAAGTATCCTAATATTAATATTCCAACCAATGTTCCAACCTCACACATTGTCTTACTCACCCTGACACTTTGTTATAAAATTCCATTCAAGTGGTTTAAAGAGAATAACAGAGAATGATGGAGAATACATGAGAGATGAGGACACAGAAACGCCAATGAAAACATGAATCTCAACAATATTATTGGAATGTTGTTATATCATGTTAGGGAATATTCCATTGAATTTTCTTTATGGATAATCTTGGGTAATCTTTGAGATTCACTAGAGGCCTGAAAATGTTGTTCTCAAAACTAGGCTAATTTTATACTCATTTTTCTCATTTTTTCACAAGGAATGCGATGATGTGATCAGTTTTGTCATCTCGGTAGCCAAATTCTATAAAACAATAGGAATGAATCTTTGGGGGAATCCTTGAGATTCATTAGGGTGCATATTTGGCCAAGTGAGAAGGGGATCGAGTTTATACTATTTTGAATGATTTTTTCACTAGGAATTTAACCGTGGAGTCCATTTCTTCAACATAGGTGTGCATTTCTAGGCTATCCCCAAAAGTGGATGTATAATATGCATTGTTTCCATGTGTTAATTCATTTTTTACTGAGATGATGATTTTATTTTGAGATGCATGTATGCCATTTTGTGAGAGGAACCTTGTATGACACTTTATGTGAGAGTTTGATATGTTGTCATGCTGATGGAGAGCGTTTATGAGTCTTCTTTGCTATAAAATATCATCTTGTGGAGATACATGCCACTCTAATTAAGGAAGTTATTCCTTGTAATGACAAAGAATACATTATTTAGTCATGATCATCATGCAACACCTAATGAAGCGACCTCCCCACTCTTGACACTGATCCCAGAGACGTAAACCACACTGGGTGAACTGTGTTATCAACTTGTGTGTGTTATTTGATTTGATGGTTGAATTTATGTTTCATATTATTTAAAGTATGCACATGTGGTTTTTCGAACTCTTTCATATTAAATTATGCTAACATCACAAAATTAAAGTATCTTGGTTAATTTCGGTAGCTAAGATATCTGGATCAATTTTTTTATTAGACCATTCTTTTTGTTGATGCGAATTGCAAGTGTGAATTATTGAACATGTAAAAGGAAAATAAAATGAACGATTAAAGAGATCTATAATAGTCATTCTACAGGATGGAAAGCATGGTAGATATAATGTATGAAGGTTATGAGGAGAAAATGGAAAAAGAGGAACATGAGAATGAAATATCGGAGGACAATGTTCCATCTATAGATTCGAGTGAATACTATTCTTCTTCATCATTTTCTCATCATTCAAATGAGGAGATCTATTAGAGCCTTCAAGAAGAGAATTATGAATTGAGGAAACCTCTATGAGAAGAAAAAGGGGAGAAGCAAAGATTTCAACTTCAGTTACAAGCCACGTAAGAGGCCTTGGAAAAGTTGAAGTGAAACAAATACTTAGCAAAAACATTATCACTTGCTTCAGAATCGACAATTGAGGTAAACATGTTTGGTAGTTCTTCAATTTAATTTTCACATGATTATGATGATTTGAGTTCTTTTGAAAATAACACTAAAGGCATTGGTTCAAGATTAATGAAGAAGATGATATATGAAGGAAACAGCCAAGGAGATAATGGGAAAGGCATTGTGAATCCCATCCAAGTGGTGGAACTACCACAACATGCAGGATTGGGCTATGTCAAAAAGGAAGAGATAAGAGAATATTCATGCTAAAAGTACACGACAATGAAGTTTTTTTAGAGTACCTCACAAGCCTCCAACGATCGTGATTTCAAGTAATTTCCAAATGGGATGGAGCATTCCAAAGAGAGAGCCAAAGAAAGGTATGAAAATTCTTAGTATTCTAAATTTCATTTTGATTAAAAGCACATTCTTAACGATAAGCAGAAATCATGGCATATAAAACCATGTAGTTTTTTTGGCTTGTATAACCATGTGGTTGTCGAGTGCAGGAAGAGAATTGAAATAATGAAATATACAAGACTTGTAAGGCCTTATCCAAATCAGGGGAGGAAGAAGGTTAAGTAGGTATGGAGGAAGAAGAATTTTTTCAGTCATTGTAACAAGCATGGGCATCATAAAGCCACATTTTGGGAGCTCCATCGAGAGTAGCATTTCAAGAGGGACAAAACACATGTGCTAGAACCAGTTGGTAAAGTTGTTCAACAAGTGAAGCAACTACAAAATGATGACCCCTTAATTTTGATCAGTGAGAAGTAGTTTAATCAAATATAGTATCTTGTCATGGCCACATTTTTGTAAATCATATGTTTTCAAATGATTGTAAAACTGATGATGTGTCTTCCATCACTTATGTATTCAACATGATGATTGTTTAGGCCTTTTGTGGATAGTTAGGGTATTGGTTTTTGTTATTATTTTGATGTAAACTTGAGCAAATATTTTTTGTTATAAAATATTGGAAAGTATGGGGTTCTTTGGGTCATGATAAGTCTTTTAATTGAATATGTATTTTGAAAATATTATACTACAGGTTTGCATACGATGCAGGTGTCGGTTCATCACTTATGGATTCAAAGAAAAATGTTGAAGGAGAAGGAAGTGTGGTGTGTCAGGGAACCTGTTGTGCAAACACGGGAGTACATCAAATTGCAGATCATGTTTATGTTTTTGGAGGACCAGAAGCTTCTTAGTGAGGACGAATGATCCAGGTGGATCGAGAAAAACTTAGAAGTTAAAGAGGGCTCAAGAAAGGCTAAAAAATAAAATTTCTTTGAATAAAATGAAACTAGGGTCAGATCAAAGAGCTCGTCAGAAGCTTTCCAACGAGGCAAACAAAACCTTAATCCGACATTGTATGTGAAAGTTATGGCTAGTCAAAGTTTTGGTCAAAATAGGAAAAAATCAAATTCAAAGTCAACCCAGGGTGCCACGTGGTAACCCAATATGTGTCCACATGGTATAAGGGTCAGTAGGTGTAGTGGTACCCAAAGAGCTAATTTTCCATCCCAGTCAACAAACTAGGTGACCCACAACTAGGGGATGTGGCAACACCACAACTCGACACATAAAAAGTAGGTGGCATATGAGGAGGACCAATAAGAGCCTACCACATATACCAATCATATGGTGTCAAATGACACCTCAAATTAGGCCCAAGTGACCTTGGATGGTGCAACCTCCATTTTTGTTGTATTCTCATGGTTTTGGTAGTCATTACAATATGGAAATATGTATACCATATATTACACTATTAGAAAACTATGTTAAAACCAAAATTGGCCTTTAAAACCATATTAAAGAAAAATTTGGAGTCCATAGGTTTTGAACACAAAATATACCCAACAATAAGTATCATAATATTACAATGCCAACCAATGTTCCAACATCACACTTTGTCTTATTCACCCTCAAAATTTGTAATAAAATATCATTCAAATGGTTCAAAGGGAACCATGGAGAATGATGGAGAATACATGAGAGATGAGGGCACATGAAGGCCAATGAAAACATGAATCTCAAGAATGTTATAGGAATATTGTTATAGAATGTTAGGGAATATTCCATTAAATATTCTTTATGGGGAATCTTGAGGAATCTTTAAGATTCTCTAGATGCCCAAAAATTTTGGTCTCACAACTAGACTGAGTTTATACTCATTTTTCTCAATTTTTCGCAATGAATGTGATGGCGCGATCAGATTTGTCATCTAGGTAGCCGAATTCTAGTAACCTAGCTGGAAGGAATATTTGGGGGAATATTTGAGATTCTCGAGGGTCCATATTCAACCAAGTCAAAAGGGGTTGATTTTATACTCATTTGAAATAGGTTTTCATCACGGATTCAACCGTGCAGTCCATTTCTTCAACATAGGTGTGTATTTGTAGGTCATCCCCAGAAGTGGAGGTATAAGATGCAGTGTTTCCATGTGTTCAATTGATTTTCTAAGATGATGATTTCATTTTGAGATCCATATATGCCACTTTGTGAGAGGATTCTTGTATTTCACTTTGTGTTTGAGTTTGATTTTTTGTCATGCTAATGGAGAGGTTTTATGAGTCATATTTTTTATATTATAGCGTCTTGTGGAGAGACAGGTAACTATAGCTAAGGGATTTCTTCCTTGTAATGACAAAGAACACATCATGTAGTCATCATCATCTAGAAACACCTAATAAAGTGGCCTCCCCACTCTTGACACCGGGCCTAGAGACGTAACCCACACTATTTGAAATCCATTAGTAACTTATGTCTATTCTTTGATTTGACAGTTTTCTTTATGTTTCATCTTCTTTAAAGTATCCACATGTGGATTTTCATACTATTTCATATGAAATTATGCTAACATCAGAGAAGTATAATATCTTCATCAATTATGGTAGTTGAGATGCCTGGATAACCAGAAAACATAACATTCTCGACTTCATGCTACAGTGGAACTATTGTGGGGGTGTCCAACCATCTCCAAGCCTTTGAGTTTTCATCCTCCAATCAATGGGTAAAAATTTGGGGACTAGCCAATATTTTTTATGGACCTCCTTCTACTTGTTCATTGTCCACCAAGTCTTCCTCTTACTAGCCCCAAGCTAGAAACTGACATATCCACCATGGTATTTGAAGAGAAAAATTTTGTTACATTCTAAGGTTTTTATAACTACAGTGAAACCGTGAGAAAGGGTTGATAAATGGAATGATAGATGTTAAATGGAATTGGATACTATGATGGTGTGTCATAATTCTAGGTTGAAGCCCTCAACATTTGTTAAAGACTTTATTGACTATGGCTTTAGGGTTGAAGCCCGAGGGGCTCAAGTTTCCCGATATAACCAACAAAAAAACTCATTGGGTATCATTAGTTTGAGCCATCCCTTAAAACTTTGTTTTATTATAGTTTACTCAACTAAATTATGATATATAAAAGAAGTAACAAAATAAAATCTAATAAAAAATCATAACTTGAATTAAAAAAATAATGTTATCAAAATAATTCCTAAAGTCAATAAAATAAAAAAGAACATCGATTTTAGTATTTTCACATTAGTGTGTAGTAATCCTAAAAATAACTAAATGATCTATAATTGAATGAAAACTTCTAAATCGACTCTATGTTTAAACCTTTTTCCATAACTAAATTGACCAAAACATAATCTTCTTTCCAAAATAATTTGATACACTGTGATTAAATAAGACTACCCTATTGATTAAATAAATAAACTAACCAAAACTAATCTTTTTCTCTAAAATTATTCTCTATACTTCTTAGTAAAAGAAGACTAACCATAGTAATTGCCACTTTTATTTAAAAATACTACCTCTATAAAAACTTTACTTTCAATACCACCTTTCAAAATTAAGAATAATAATTTCCTCTACATATTTTTTAAAAGTATATTAAAAGTATATTATTTAGCATTCTTAGTTTTCTTTTCTTCCCAGCAATTATCACCGGAAACCCAATAACATTCAAATGAAATACAAAATTATGAATGTTCCTTGTGATTAGTAATGAAGTTTATTTTAAAACTTCTTTTTATAATGCTATTATTGTGATGCAAAATCATTTGGACTATCTTAACTCAAAACCTATTTAACTCAAAACCTACTTACCAGTGGAAGTTGGTTTTCTTCATTTACTTAATTTATAATATTTTTCCCTTATAATATTTTTCCAGTTGTAAAAATATATGTTATAAAGAAATTATGAGTGTTATCTGGTTGCTATGAGAAGGGATACATTTATCCAAATTAAGAGTCTATTAGATAATTTAGCAAAACAAAAATGGTATGAAAAGTCTCCATGTAATCAAGTGTTAAATAAGAGGGACGACGGTTATCTGAGTATGAAAGAGTGATTGTATGTGGGGTAAGAGGAAGATTGTGCACAATCCTATAGATGTTAATCCTTCCTCTGTTATCAAATTTATATATCTGCATGTACCTTATCATGTATATGTGCACGTAATTGAATTTGAGTTGTTTAACTGTAGATAGCCTTATTTTCTTTATTTATTTCAAGAATAATTTAGCGTTACAAACAAAAATTGGAGGTTCAGTATCAATGTTTATCACTAGAAGTTTAAATTTGTGACCGAGGAGTCCAACTACACTAATCCAAAATGATCCGCCAATTGACAACCATGTAATTAGAAATCCAATTTTGATTCCATCATACTGATGAGTGACATCTAAGTTTAAAACATATATATCCCAATGGAAGTTCAAGTGATAAATTTGAAACATATATACTTGGATATCCAAATAAAATTTGACAAGTTAGATAAGAAGATCTCAGGAGTGGACGCCACCAAAGTTTATTAATGAAAAATGTGTCATGGATCCAGATTACATCTGGATGATAAACCATCTCGGGTGGACCCACTATAATTTGCAACAAGAACATGATTTTGAAGTTCGAGCAAAACCATATCTGTGCATCACCGAAGCATGCAAATTGAAAATGAGTTGGATTCTCAGATTTCAATATATATAAGTCATATGCAGGTCAAAACCACGTGAAGCAGATAGATGTTATTCGACTTGAGAGATTTACGGCGTTAGCAAGGTAGAATGCATAATATAGATTTAATCAGATCGAAATTAAATGAAATATATTTTCGAGAATGAAGTAATACGAGAGTTAATAAAATAGAGGCCATCCAGATTACATCCTAGATAAAATGAAGTTTCGTTATGTGAATAAGGAAAATTTGGGGTTTTCAATTTCCTTATGCGAATAAGGAAAATTTGGGGTTTTCATATGAAATTTGAGATATTTTTTTTGAGGTTTGAGGTTTTTTGTTTTTTGTTTTTCTTCTTATTAAAAAAAAAATGGTTCATTTTCTGAATTTAGAGTTTTGAGGTTTTGAACAAAGAAAAATTAGCTCTAAAATTTCAGTTAAGATTACCACCATTTCCACACTTTGTGAAGGGTGTTAAAGGAGAGATTGATATCTCTCAAAATTAAATTAAAGAGAAATGACTCACTAAAAAGGAGAGGAAAAGGATATTGAAGACATCAATTTGGTATCAGTGTACAATTTTTTCTCTTAAAGACGGTAGGAATACATAGAGGAGTAGCTTGAGGAGTAGGTAAAGGGAGGCCTATAATTAATGCATCTCTGCAAGTTGATATGAGGCACATTGAAATGAAGTTAGAGACAATGGAGATTGCTTAGAAAAGAGGAGAGGATATGGGAGATGTAACTGAAGTAGAAGAAGATGAAGAATTGACAGAGGAAATAATGTTTAAAATGATATCTATGATGAGTGCTAGACTAAAGATGTAGGTGCCTTTATATGAAGGTAATTTTAAATGTTGATGAATTTAAAAATTGGGCCAATACTATAGACAAAAATGTTATTATGAAGATGTTGACAAAGAGAAAAGAGTGAAGTATGCAATGCCAAGGTTGAAATTTCATGCAATTTTATGGTGGAATGAAAGGCTAGTTCAAGATCAAAAAGTGGGACAAAATAGTTGCAAATTAGCGAAAGAATCTAGGGAGTCAACCAAGACAAAAATGTTGTTGAGAATTATATGCAAGTCAAAGGGTATGTTTATTAAAGTTGTGATTGATAGTGGTAGTACAAATAAGACGGTCAAAAAATTACATTTGAAGATATTAAATCGCACTAATCCTCATAAGGTATCATCACTACAAAAAGAACACCATGTTTTAGTAAATGAATAGTGCAGGGTAGAATTTTATATTGGAAACTATAAATGTGAGGTATTATGTGACGTAATTCGTATGAATGTTTTCAATATTTTGTTGCAAAAGCCATGGCAGCATGATATAAAGGCTAATGGCGATAGTAGAAGGAATACCAATAAACTTGAGAAGAACAATTAGAGACACCATTGCTACTTTTGCAAGATAAAAGAGTAAAAGAAGAAGTTGGTCACAATGTGTTGCTAATGAATGGAAAGAAGTTGTTGCAAGAATTTAAAAACTAGGAGGTATATTTTACTTTGGTTGGAAATCCCAAGTTAATTTTTACCAAAATTAAATGATTTTGTGTAAGAATTTAAAGGTATGTTCGATGACTTTTATAGTAGTATTGTTGATAATTTCCGAGTATTTTATCTCCAATTAGAAGTATTAATCATCATATAAACTTAATTTGAAGAAGTCTTCTAGATAAAGCAAGATACAAAATGATTGCACCACAGAGTGAAAAGGTGAAGAGACAAGTGCAAGATGAGTTGGGAGAAGGCCTCATTAAGGAAAGTTTGAGTCCATGTGTTGTCCCTACCATAATTATCCCAAATAAATATGGTGGATGGAAAATATGTATTGATTCCAAATCCATCGTTAATATTACAATCAAGTATAGATCTCCACTTCCGCATTTCAATAATTTAATTGACTCTTTACGTGATGCCAAGTATTTCTCTAAGATCAAACTAAATAATGGATACTATTAGATTAGAATTAGATAATGGTAATATACTTTCAAAACCAATCACGTATTGTATCGATGGCTAATGATGCCTTTTGGGCTTACTAATGTCCCTAGTACTCTCATGAGGCTCATGAATAAGGTTTTGAAGGAATTTATAACTAATTTTTTTTTTTTTTTTTTTGTCCTTTATCGTAAAAATATTATGATTTGCCATAATATATATTGAAAAAATCAAACACTCAAGAAAACACATTATAGTTTTCAAAAACCATATTCCTCGCCCTTTCTATGAAATCCCTCCGCCATTTGTTTGGTTACAAAATTTCTTTAAACCCAACAACTCCTATAGAGAAGGGTTTGATTAACACTTGAACTACGATTAAATTTTGAATTTATTTATGAAACTACGACCAGGTATCGTTTAGAGAGGAGACATGTTTATTAATAAAAGAGATCAAAAGGTAAAGCCATTGGATCTAACCTTTCAGTTTTGAATCCCAAACCAACATAGATTGGTCCTGGTCCTCCTCTTTACTTTATGCAGTTTTGTAATAACATAACAATTTTTTCACTTTTCTGTTAGTTTCGTTTATCTATTTTTATGCGTGAATGTGTTATTCTATAATATTTATTATTCACTCATTAGATGTAGGATATTGGTTAACGAGGTGAAATTTGTTAATTAAAATTCTTGTAAATATAAAAATCTAACAATCTTAATAATTTATATGGTATAAGTTATGTGTACAAAATTATGGTCTAAATCACGTGTAAAATTATTCACCCATATTAAAAATTGATGTGATGTGGATGAAATATAATGAATATGGACCCCAACCAAACTAAAAAGGGATGGCATTGATCACTTATTCAATAAAACATAGATTTGAGAAATTCTAGAATCATCATTAATTTTGAGATCATTTAATACCCTAACTCTAGAATCAAGTCATCATTTGGTTTGCACTCATTTTACAAATTCAGCTTTCACTTTGAAGCTAGGTCACACAATAACCTAAAGCGTATTCTAATAAAAAAAAATTAAAGTCATTTAGATTCAAAAAATTGTAAATTTTCTCTTTTTAAATTTCACACTTATATATATATATATATATATATGACCAAATTCCAACTAAAAAAAGGGAGTTGTCTAACAATATGGAGGAATTGCTCGATGGCCAAAATTGGTCAGAATTTGGGCCAAAAAATTTTAAAAATCTTACAGTAAGAATGTTTAAATCATGATTTTGATGGTGGAAATAGATTCAACACCATCAAAAACCTCTAAAGCACCCAAAATATTAAATTTTGATAGTTATAAAGTGGATTTACAAAAATCCATATCAGATTTTCTTAAAATCTTACCAAAATTTCCATAATTTTCAAGACGAAAAAGCACTCTAGTTAGACTACCGCAAAAAAAAGCAACATGATTGGTGTCGGCGTCATTTTATTTGTATGAAGTATCTGTTTGTCCATTTATTTACTCATCCGCCAATATTTCTAATAACTGGTATGGCACCTTCGTCTCTGTTCGATCGATTAGTGGTCCAAACTTCACTCCCGTTCCTTAAAGTTTAAAAAAAAATGAATGGAATGGACGAAAATTAGGCCAATGGCGAATTTGAGCATAATAATGTTAATCTTATTGCATATTAATCTACAGATTCGTCATCCGACAATGCCAGTAATGGAGGGAAGAAAAAAGGACGTACCAAACAACGGTTAACCATTAATGCTCTGGATTGGACACTCTGTTTGCAAAGTAACGCCCATGAAGTTTGTTAGGGTCCTATAAGTATAGGATTCATAATTTGGAATTGAATTATGATAGTCTTGTAAAATATGTACATACCTTGCTTTTTGAAAGTTGTTTTCCCATATTTTTTAAATAAAAATAAAAAATAAATAGAAAATAAAAAAAAAGTGTGAAAGTCCTAAAAGAAAAATCAAAGGACTTAAAAGAATATAGACCCCAAAAGAAAATGATGAAAATAAAACATGAAAGTGTGCAAGTCTAAATGCCACTACTTTTTACTTTTCTCAAATGATTATGGGAGAGTGTCAATAAATGCCATAATCCATGATGAGTTAAATTGTCTAAATTTGACTTGTCATGTTTTCAATTTTCATGTTCCAGATAGTGAATAAAGATTGATCGGACAATTTAATCCTGAATAATCAGTAGATAGGTAGAGAATAAAGAGGAGCTCATCAGTTTAATCTGAGCCCCCGGATGATATAAGGTAGATTCAGATAGTTTTTATACTTTTTCAAAAGAATAAAATGTCTCAAGGTAGCAAGCTCAAGTGCACCTGCAAAATGGAAAAAAAAATGTTAGATTGAAGTTGGGTAGGTAGAAAGAAGTGGGAAGAAACTCGTAAATATTCATCACCGGGTAAAATTTACTAATTTCCCATCCCCTATAGTAATTTTACATTCTAGACTCTTAGCCAAAGAGGATCAGATCATTTATCTGACTTATGTTGGGACCGAACCCAAGGCTCAATGACTGATTAGTTGAACATGTTGAATTCCTATATTAATCCCTAATTATCAATATTTACCCTTCATTCACCCATTACAACTCAAAATTTTGAGTAAAGACTCTTTTCTTACATAGTGATACATAATAGTGATACATAATATCCTATTTGATTAACTTCCTCCATTTCATAAAACATGCAAACCCTCGAAAAACATCTTATCCTAAGTAAAAGTGGTGAAATCATCAAATGATAAAATTTGCATTAAGGTTTTCACTTTACTTAGTCATATAACTATATTTCTTGAGTATTTCATTTTCCTTGTCATATTGATTTCTAACTTATTTTATTAACTCCCTAAAAGAAAACCTTATCCTATTAATATAACTCCTTTTAGTTTTTATGTATCCCCTAAAAACCCACTATTATAATATTTTGTGTCAAAGTTAATTATCCACATGTTGAAATAAAATCCTAAAATATACCCCCTTTGGCATAAAACTAACAATATATAAATATTCAGCCCCCTATGGTTATAGACCCCTCCATGGTCTAAAAACTATATAATAAAATAAAAAATACAAAAAGGCTTTCGGGTATATCATATGCATGTGGAAATTAAACATACTCCCCTGCCTTTTACATTTATCCAAAGTTTAGTTCAAACAAACTTTAAACTCTAAAACCTTTGCAATACACGACCAACCTTTAACTCAAAGTTCCATCCCGGTTAACTAAAGATTTGTTTTGATGTTTCACTTTAGCCTTTCTTGCAATATTATCCCTGTTATGTAAAGCCACCTACTTTATATAAAGTTAACCTAAGGTTTTAACTCCACTTTGCATATTAAAATCTTGCCTCTGCATCCAAAGTTGAGTTATATCCCCGACCCGCATCTATAAGCTCCAATTATATAAACATAACCCCTTTATTTTCATATCAAAACTTTGGTCATAATACATATATCATACAAAGGTTTCGGTAATTCCCGCTTATATATATAACTTATTGCCCAACGCATAAGTCACCCTAACACCACCGCCATTTCGACCGCAACTTCCAAATTAATCTTGGTCGTTCGCTCCAATCTCTCAGATACAACGGTGGAAGATGAGTTTCACGCTCATAACATAAACGTCTTCCCAATGCCCAAATGAACACAAAATGGGCGGTTTTACTATTCACGCCTCCTGCGACGTGGCGCAATTTCATTGCATCTCATTCGTTTGGAAGAAAACACCTTACCACCCTAGCCCAACACGAAAACCATTTCATGTTTTCCATTCAAAAATTAAAAACTGCTCCTGCCTTGGATTAGACCCGCATTTAATAAATTTAATAAAGATTCATATCAAAATTTAAAACCTTTGTTATGTGATTTTAGTGTTATTTAAGCTTTCCGACTATAAAAACTCCACCCGACTGTGTAAAAGCTCTTTTGCACTATTTTTTGAATTATATCCTGAGAAAAAAGCCCAATTTGACCAGAAATCCCCTGTTTGAAGACCTAAAGATACATTCTCTACTCCAACAAGCTGGACCAGACCTTCTCAGCTTCACCAAGTTGAAAAAAGTTCAAATTCAACCACAGAAGATCCCAGAAACCCTTCCGACAGTCGAAATGCCTACCATTTGAGGTATTTTTTGACATTCAGGCTTGCAGTTTCTAAATTAAAATCCTTTATAATTAAATCCAAGCCATAATCCAGATAAATTATCTGTGAAATTTGCCCAAAAAACACGAAGAAATACGCCAAACCCTAGCCATTTTTCCCCAGAAAAGTTTGTGTTTATAAAAACCCTTTCTGAAGCCAATTTCCTCAAATTATCCACTTAAAATCCCTAAATATTAATTGAAGAAGCCAGAAAAGGTTTGCGTACCTACATATCTCCTCAAAATTCATTTCTACAGTCCATATTGTTTAGAAAACCCTTGTTTTTTGTCTTAGACCAGTTTGCCTATCCCAGAAGCCTAAATTGAGCCAAAATATTACTGAAAGTCATTGTTTGCCTAGAAATTGATAAATTCACCATCTATTTTATAAAAAAATAGACTATTGCAAACAGTCTAAGCTTGCTTTAGTTATTCAAAATGACTAAGAAACAAATGACATCCAAAGCTGGGGATTCTAAGCCCACCAAACCTGGGGGATCCAAGCCTCCTAAGTTAGAAGCATAAAAAGCCATCAAATCCACTCCTGCACTCACTACAAAAACCATTGTGTCTGTCAATCCCCTTCAGCCACCAGTACCTAATGAAGAAACCATCCCCTTGACTGATATGGATTATAAAATTGTAGACCCTGTGGTAGAATTCAATCTATTAGATATTCATAATTGGTGTTTTGATAAGTTCTTAGATAAAGATGAAATTCCTATTTGGGAGAGTAATCTACCCAAATATATGGTTCCAGTAACACACCCTAGCCAAGACCTTGTGAGATTATGTCAAAAACACTATGTACCAGATTACAGAGCAATTGTCAATGCTGATAGGGAGATTTTATTTTCTATTACTGCAGAATCCATCAATGAGATGTTACAATTAGAATTTGATCGCAAGGTAGTCCCTCTATCCATAGAATCATTGACTCAGTTGTATATAGGATTAGATTTTCCTAAGAGATTCATGATTTTCCAGAACTTTATGCCATTGCATCTGGACATTCCAAAGCTAAATCCTCCTTACTCCACTTCAAATTTCTTGAAGGGTCCAGACATGTGATATTAATGATTTCTTTCATACTAGGATACGTCGCAGATGAATTCATTGATGAATCCATCCTTGGTTTTTTATCTACTTTATCTCCTGTTCAACCTCCTGTTATGATATTTGACTATGCCATATTTATAGCTGATAGTATCCACCATCAATTGACCAAATTTTCCACTGAAGGGGTGTTTAGATATTAATCATACTTATTTCACTTGTTCTTGTTTTTCCAAGCTGACAAGTTTCCAATTGCATTTCAAAAAATGGACTTAGAGGGCCAGCCTCTATCCATTGTCTTCTGGACCACTTTACTAAGGAAAGAAAGCAGTGATTTCAGCTTTATATACTTTTCATATCTATTCCTCCAACTAGCAATGAGCATATTATATAAAACAGAGCAGCCTAGGATAAGTGAGGACATGAAAAGAATATTTCAGTTATCAGAACAGTGCAAGATGGGAGATTGGTATTTGTATGAAAAGCACACAGAATTGAGGGTTTTTGGATCAAATCTACTACCTTACAAATTGCCTAAGTATTTGAGCATTATAATTTTTGCATTATAATACTTAAAACAGGTTTTGAACTTTGATTCAATTAATTTCATGGCTTCTAAAAAGAAAAATCAGTTCAATTTGAAAAATCAGATTGGTCTTTTTATTGTAAATAACAGAAATGCTGAAAAGGAAATAGAGAAAATATTATCAGAGTTGAAATTTCAAGAAATATTCCCTTGGAACTATGACCCTCAAGGTATTCTCAGCAATATAAGGGTCAACTGCAAACTTCCTCCTTTCATACATTAGCCCAAGCCAGAAATTGAAAAATTTGCAAATCAAACAAAATGGGCAGATAATACATTGAAAGATACAATAGTAAATACAAAGCCAGAAGAAAAGATGGATGTTACACAAACTATGGTAGTTGCAAATTAGACTGAAACCTATACAAAAAGAGGTTGAGATGAGGGAACCTATACAGCTGATACCACCATAGATACTAAATTCAAGTTGATTTACAATAAAAGGCTCAAATTTAAATCCATAGGGAAAGAAAAAGTAATTGATGTTGAGGATACAAATGAGCTTGAGGTAGACAATGATGAGGCTACAGTAATAGTAAATGAGACTCTTGTAGACATACGAAAAGATCAAACAGCAAGTGAACAAGATACTCAGATGATTGAAAGACAGAAAAACATGGAAGCTTCTTCCTCACACACAGTGGAGGAAAAAGACCTAGACATCAAAGAAAGGTAAAAGGAAATCAAACAAAAGAATGAAGAGATCAAAAGCGAGATTTACTCTCAGTTTCTTAAACAGAAGCCAAGGAATTAGAATAGGCTACTTACAGCCTTTGACACTTCCAAAAATAAAATTATCATGTCATATCTGCAACCAAATACTTCAACACCTAAGACAGTGGAAAACTACAAAAAGGTTGAGTTTGAAGTAGATACTGAAAATGTGCCTGAACTAGACCAAATAGAATTCCACAGACATAGCTCTGAGATGTTATATTCTACTATGGTAACAAAGGCTATGAGTGATACTAAGTTGCAGAATACCATTATTAACATGCAGGATCAAATGAAGTTGGACAAAGGCTCTTTGTATGCTAAATATCTAAGGATTAAAGCCTTAGAAGACTTAGTTTTGCAGCTGGGAGTTGATCCTTCTGATGTTCCAGCATCAAAAATGTTAATTAAAAATAAAAATGAGGACATTGCAACTTTGAGGAAACAGTTGAAGCTTCCTCAAAGTGAGCACCCTCAAACTAAAGACATTCTTCAAGAACAGATAGAAAAAGAAGATATGATGCAGTTGATTCTCAAACTAACCGCTCAAATAAAATAAATGGAAACACAATTGGACCAACTTGCGAAAGATAAAGAAACTGTCAAAGAATTTGAAGCTCCAATTATTCCCGCAGCCATACCAGTAATTACCACAGCTGTGGCCTCTACATTGGGAGAAAAAATAGCACCTAATGAGCCATTGGCAACTGCAGTGCCAGTGCATTCAACTACAACATCAGCCACTAATTCTTCAACCAGACGGGTACTGCACATAGATGATGCAGGGAAGATAGTAAAGGCTATGGAGGAAATGTCACTTAAAACCAATGAAATTAATAGTTTGAAAAATATGATTCAGAATTTGGAAGCCTCCAACAAAACAACATTAATCAATGCCAAAAGTCATGAGAAAAGGTCCAAAAGACTTGAAGAGAAAATCAAAAGCCTACAAAACGACTTGAATTTCACTAAAAAAATTTCTTACATGAGAAATTACCTTTGGACAAATATAATTGATGCCTTTCATCTCCAATGGCCGTCAATTCAAATTATCTATGAACAGAGAGACTTACTTCTAGCTTCCCAAGTGGAAATCGAAAAGACAACAGAAGAGTTAGCAAATAAACCAGCACAAGCTTTGAAGCTCATTACTTTCTTGAATAGTAAAAATAGAACAGAGTTAGAAGAATTACAAGTACAAGATAGAACAAAGACCATTTTATAGATCAAGAAGTTTCTAACAAAGAGAAATCTGATGAAAATTTTAAAGGAAAAATGTGATGCAATCAATATTTCTATAACCAACTTTTTAGCAAAATACACGATGCTGAGACAAACTGGTCTTCTAGATATTCATGTCTTCAATAACAAACTAATGCCTCAAAAGGATTATGATAAGAACATGAGGGATTTTTCAAAATAAGAGATCAACAAGGCACTACCACAGGACTCTCCCATAGGAAAGGTCATTCTTCAATATATTGAAGACGTGTTTTTTCTTCAAAATGAGATCAATCATCTTTTTTTCTTTAAGCCTAATTTTTCCAAGTACACAGATGCTGATGAAAACTTTAGAAAGCTCAAAAATGTGACAATACCAAATGTAGAGCAATGGCAGGCTTTTACATATTTAATGTAGCATTGAAAAGGCAAAACAATGAAGAGAATTACATGAGAAACAATGCAACAGAAGTGAAACAAAAAATATAGTCAACTGATTTTTTTACTAAAAAAAGGTTTCTTTTACAACAGTAAAGAGTGAAAGCACCAGTCAAATTGTATCAGGGTTAAAAGGATAGCGTTAAAGTGTATCAAAAGAAAGAGTATCAGTGAAGGCAACTCAAAGAAATATATTTCCTAAGTAGCCAGCAAGCAGGACAACTTCCCAATAAATTCTCCTTGATTGGATAGAGTTGTTCTATATATTTTGGATAAGAGGACAGCTTGTTAATTTTTTAAGCAGCTGTCCCTCTTATTTTGTAAATATATTTTGTATTTCCTAAAGATATTCCTACATCTCTCTAGGATATTTGTAAACAATATTTTTTATAAATACTTCTACATTAGAAGTATTACGTGTGGAATAACATTGTTAAGATTACTATACACTTTTGCTGATACATTAGATTCTCTCATGTGTTGAATTCAAAGTAGCGGACTGGAAAAAGCTTAAGTGGCATCATAATTCAGGATTCATGCGATAAGTTGAAGAGTGGAGTACATTTCTTATTTTCATTGTTTCTTTCTAAGTTTCACACAATTCATTATGTGTTTGATCTATCTTAATGTGTAACTAGGAATATTACTACAAGATTAGCCTTTTTCTCCATGTTTTTAAATAAGTTACCATTTAAATATTTTTTGTTGATTTCCAGTGTTAGGAATCCTTCATTGCTCCTATTCCCGTTTGACCTCTACCTCCTTCTTCCATTTTCTAGATCAAAGGATCCTTCATTGCCCTTTATCCCTATCATGCAATTTCATCAAAAACCTTTCCCCAAATCTCTGATTGTTATCTATCTTGCCCTGAATACATTTGTACCCCTTTGGCCTTTCTTTCTAGTACTTCTATCTAGACTTAAACTCGATAGCCCAATGGACAAGTAGATTTCTCCTTAGTTTAATCCTAAGTGTTTTTTACCCACCAAAATCTTAAAACAAAACCAATTGAACTATCATAACTAGCCTAAAAACATAAATCAAAACAAAGATAAATCTTAAAGTAAGAGCCCTCTCTAAATTCTAGGAAGTCTAGATTGTAGGATTTGAAGTAGGTTTGTGGTTACCCCTAGTTTTCTTAGACTAAAAACCCAAAACCCACAACTTGAGAAATTACTAGGGTGATAACATATTGGCGACCATACTGGGGAACTAACCAGTCTCCAGTCTTAAATTTAGTCTTAAAGGAAGATCTTTCATTTATCTTTTTACTTTAAGATTATTTTTAGAGGTTGTGGGTATTCAAAAACAATCATTCTGGCTTCTAGGAAAACCTACTATACCAGGTCTAACCCGGCTCCTAAGCCTGCAGTTATAGTAGATAACCTGGAACAAATTGGAAAGAAGAAAAAAAAATTGTCAATTTAGAAATTGAAGTACCATTAAGAAAATCCAATTCTTTACCCAAAGAATTAGTGAGCTTAACTGATATTGATTTTTATTTCAATTTTGAAAATTCATTGTTTAAAAAGAAATCTGAAACAGATTTAAAAGATACTATCATAGAACCTGTTTTTACTTCATATTTGAATGCAAAACAGAAGATTATTTCAGCAAGAATAAAATCAGACAAATCTGAATCTCAAAGTCAAATAGAAAGGATTAATATTACATTGATTAAAGACATTGATGAAGCTATTAAATTAGCCCATTTATTGTCTTATATTAACCCTCCAGTTTCTCAATCACACACAACAATAATTCCAGCAGGAGATTCAACTCTGTATGTTGTCACCTCATTTTTAGATTCCACTGCAAGTCCATCTACCCAACAATTTATTCCTAAGTTTCCTTTGTGGCCTAGGATAGTATTTCCCTCATCCACTCAATCCACTACATCCACTAGTTTTATAAGCACTACATCTTTATTTCCAACCAGTTCCATATATATACCAGCCTCTTTTCCAAGCTCTTCAAGTACAACTTTCAGCACATCAGCTACCATATCCAGCACAACCGTTATCATTTCTGTTATACCTCCTAGCTTAAAAAAGCTTCAAGCCATGCCTGTCAAGTATGCTCCCCATGTCTTACCTCAAAACCTCCATGATATGCCCCGAGATTATCAAAAAAATATACCACTATTTTATGGCCTGTCACAATATACTGCTCAACTACATGTCAAAAAAATGACAGACTACTGTGAAATCTATGAAATTGATGAGTCAAAAGTCCAGATTAGGTTATTTGCTCAAAGTTTGATAGGAGAAGTGAAAAAATGGTTCAAAAATTTAGCTTTTCATAGAGAATTTTTAAATAAATGGGAAAGAAAAAAGAACCCCCTTCAAATTTTGTTTGAGTTTGATGCTTTAAAAAGATCTCCTAATGAGTCTGTTCAAGATTACTGCACTAGGTATAACAGTGTCTATAATTCTATTCCTGCAGATATTAAACCTACACCTTACTCTGTACTTCTTAAATTCCCTGATGGATTTGATCCAGTGATGGCCTATCAATTAAGAGAAAAATATGTTGAAACATTAGAACAGATGCAATTAGATGTTGTTAGTGTAGAAATTAATATTCGAGCTAGAAAAGACAGACTTAGGAAAGAAATAAGAGTCACAGTTAAAGAAGAAAATTCAAACTTAGATGTTAAATTAGATTTTTTTTCTAAAACTTTAGAAAGGGTGGTTGAAAGATTAGATAATTTAGATAAAAACCCTCAATGGGATAATCAACCTCAAATCAGAAATCCCAATTTTAGAAAAAATAATAACCCTAGAAAAGCTAAAGAAGCTGTTCTAGATCAAAACATTAGACCCCGATTTCAAGAGAACTATGCTGAGAGTTCTCAAAATAATGATGAAGATGAGGATAACATCAATATAATAATGGGGATAGATGAAAACAACACTATTTTCCTCACTCGGGAGGATCAAGAACTTTTTGAGCTTCAACAACTCAAAGTATAATCTAGTGAGTCCTTTGATTACAAACAAGGTTATGACTTTGCTATTAATGAAATTCACAGTTAGTATAACCTTAGAAACAAGAAAAAAAATGAATCTTCTATAAAAAACAACTCCCAAAATCAAACTAAAAATAATGTAGAAGCCCCAAAAAGAAAAATTTTGCAAATTCTTCCAAGGGAAAACAAGCAAAATTCCAATCCTTCCAGTCCTAAAAAATTGCCAAATCCAAAAAATTGTCGACATCACTGATGAAGTGGCTCAATCTTCTAAAGATGCCCAAAAAGATAATACTACAAAAGCCTCTACTTTAGTAAAGACAACAATTCCTGATCCTAAAAAGAATCCGTTGATTCTAAATCAGCAAATCCTAAAACTGATAATCTAAAAATAGCTGCTGAAAATTCAAAGTCTTATAGAATATCTGCTGCCACACAAATTGTCCCTGAAAAAGGAATTAAAAACAACAAAAATCAAGAAACTCGGACAGAGAATATTAAAACAAATGAAGATAAAAGTAAATCTATTGAAATTCAAGAAAAATCAACTCAAGTAACAGTTACAAAATATGAATTACTTCAGATTAGTAAGTCTAAACCCTCATTCAACATTCAGACTGAAATAGCTAAGTTAAAAGTGTGAATTCCTTTAACAGAATTGGTAAAGAATGACTTATATAAATCTACAATAACTGATACTTTGAATATGAATGGTGGTGAAGATGCCATTAATTTGAATGATGATCAACCAGAATTGATCTTTGGCCCTGATGTAAATGATAAGCATTCAGATGGATCAGTCCCTCCTTTCTATATCAGCCCTACTATTCATGATAAGATTTTACACAATGCTATGTTAGATTCAGGAACTTCCCATAACTTAATGCCTAAATCCATAATGGAAACCCTTCATCTAGAAATAACCAGGCCTTATAAAGATTTATTCTCATTTGATTCTAGAAAAGTAAAGTGCATAGGGTTGATTAACAATTTATGTGTGAATTTGGTTCAATACCCTGGTAAGAGCATGGTTATGGATATTGTAGTAGCTGACATCCCACCAAAGTATGGTATGCTTCTTTCTCGCTCATGGGGAGCAAAGTTACAGGGATCTCTACAACTAGACATGAGTTATGCTACTATATCAGTATTTGGACAGCCCAAGAAACTTTATAGGGAAACTTTAATGAAATTCATGGTTAGCAGTGCAGAAAGATCCATAAATTACCCCATTTATTCAACACCAACTGACCTTGATTCCTTCATTTGATGTAACTCTGATAACAATGAAATCCAAACAGAACTAATTGACATAAATTCAAAACCAAACAATGACAATATTTTTCATGACGCCCTTTGGGACTTAGACTTTGATGGCTCTGTGAACAAAACAGGAGCAGGAGCTGGAGTATGGATCACAAATATTGAGACCAGACATTCAGAAGGACATGCCTTTAGACTCAACTTTAAATGTACAAACAACATTGCAGAGTATGAGGAACTTATCTTAGGTCTCCAAATCATTAGAAATTTAGGAGGTAAAATAATTTTGATTATGGGAGATTCGGAATTAATTATCAAGAAATTAAATGGAGATTATTCTGTTCATAATCCTAGATTAGCTAGATATAGAGATGCAACAACTGATTTATGTGATGATTTATTCGAATGCAAATTTGCTAATATACCTAGAAAACAAAACATTCAAGCACATTGCTTAGCAACTTTTTCTAGCATGTGTAATTTATCTTTTCAACCAACACATAGGTATAATGTTGAAGTTAAATATAGGCCCATTATCCCAGACAATGTCAAATACTGGCAGATTTTCTCTGAAGGTGAACAAATTTATCATTTTTTGAATAATAAGGAAGAATTTCAAAATTGTAAGATAGATTCAAACTGTAATATAGATTCAGATTTTAAGTGTGAAATAGATAACATAGATGTACATAAATTTAACAAACCCACTGTATTTACTCAATCTGACATTAATAACTTAGAGAAAGTAGATGTAGAGGAAATCATTGAATAAGAAATTGACATGTTAGATCTAAAAGATAATTGTTTGCCTAAGGGTTTAACTCCTTTAGAGGACCATTTTGATTCCAATGATGTGCCTAAAAAGCCAAAAATTGAACCAGTTAGGTCCGACATTGAAGAATGTAAAATTGGGACAGAAGTAAAGCCTAAAATGATTAAACTGTCAAAATCTTTACCTCCTCAAGAAAAAGAGAAATACATTGAACTTTTAAAGGAATATCAAGATGTGTTTGCATGGATTTATGAAGATCTTAAAGCGTATGACACAAACAAAATTCAACGTAAAGTTCCTATAAAATATGAACAGAAACCATTTAAACAAAAATTGAGGAGGATTAATCCTGTCTTATTACCTTTTATAGAAAAATAGGTTAAACACATGTATGATGCCCAAATCATTGCACCAATCAGATATTCTGATTGGGTATGAAAATTAGTACCTACCAGAAATAAAATAGGGGAAATTAGATTATGTGTAGACTTTAGAAATCTCAATAAAGTGTCATTGAAGGATAATTACCCTTTATCCAAGATGGATCATATTTTACAAAGAGTAGTTGGTTCTTCCAGGATATCCTTATTGGATAGTTTTTCAGGATATAACCAGATCCTTGTTCAAAAGGAATACCAAGCTAAAACAACTTTTACCACTCCTTGGGGCACTTTCATATATGTGAAAATGCCTTTTGGTTTGATGAATGCTGGAGCTACCTTTCAGAGGACTATGGACATAGCCTTTGCTAAGGAAATACATGACTTCTTGGTTATTTATCTATATGATATTACTGTCTTTTCTAAGTCAGATAATGAACAATTGGATCATTTGAGACAAGTTTTTATTAAATGTAGAAAATTTGGTATATCTTTAAACCCTAAGAAGACTCTTTTTAGACTAAAGGAAGGAAAATTACTAAGACACATAATTTCAAAGGAAGGTATTAGGATAGATCCTACAAGAATAGAGGCCATTCTAAACATTTATCCACCTAGAAATATCAAAGACTTACAAGCATTTTTAGGTAAAATCAATTTTTTGAGAAGATTTATTTCTAGCTTAATAGAAATCATCAGAGAACTGAATAATATGCTTAAAAAGGACTCGGTTTTAAAATGGAAAGTTGAAGCAAAACAATAATTTGACTCTATTAAATAAGCTTTAACTAAAACACCAATCTTAATCAATCCTGATTTCAAAAAATACTTTATTATTTTTTCATTTTCCTTAGAGCATACCATTGCTGCAGTTCTACTATAGAAGAATGGTCAAGGTTTTGAACAACCTATAGCCTTTTTCAGTAAAACTCTTAGAGATGCACCTCTGAAATATAACATAATGGAGAAACAAGCTTTAGCTTTGGTTAAAGCCATAAAATATTTCAGAGTTTACATTCTTTACTCCCACATTATTGCGTATGTCCCTAATTCTGTAGTAAAGGACATTCTCACTCAGGATGGTCCTGATGGCAGAAGAGGAAAGTGGATTGCCACTATCCTAGAATATGACATAGAGATTAAACCAACTAAACTCATTAAAGGACAGGGATTAGCTAGATTGATGGTTGAATCCAATTGCAATGAATTAGATATAAATTTTATTGCTAAGGTTGATGACTAGGAAGAGATGGCGACTCCAATTATCACTGAAGCCTTTCTAGACTCACCATGTTACTCATATATTGTATTTTTACTTACACACTTACAAGATCCTCCTGGATTAACAAGGACTAAAGCCAAACTTATTAAAATTAAAGCAATGAGATTTTGTATTTTGGATAATGTGCTTTTTTGGAAAGAACAAAATGGGATATTACTGAACTGTTTACTAAAATCAGAAGCTGACAAAATTCTTGAAGAATTTCATGCAAGTGACTGTGGTGGACACTTATATTGGAAAAGTACTGCAGATAAGATACTTAGAGCTGGTTTTTATTGGCCTACCTTATTTGCTGATGTGAAAAATTTTGTTACTTCATGTCATAAATGTTAGATTTTTGAAGGAAAAATGAAATTGTTACCTTTACCTCTAAAGCCTATTTCCACTGAAATGCCATTTCAACAATGGGGTTTGGACATCATTGGAGAAATTCACCCTCCATCCTCTGGCCAACACAAGTGGATCTTGACTGCCACAGATTACTTTACTAAGTGGATTGAAGCCATTCCTACCAGACAAGCCACCAACTTAGTCATTATCTCTTTTATAGAAAACAATATTTTATCTAGATTTGGATGCCCACAGAAAATAATTACTGATAATGTAGCAGCATTTAAATCTAAGAAAATGATTGCCTTCTCTCACAAGTACCATATTACCCTAGATCACTCTACTTCTTATTACCCTCAGGGTAATGGCCTAGTTGAATCTTCAAATAAAAGCCTTGTGAACATCATTAAAAAACTACTTCAAGATAACAAGAAAAACCGGAATAATAATTTGGTTTATGCCTTATGGGCAGATAGACTTACTACCAAAAAGTTAATTGGAACTTCTCCTTACCAAATTGTTTATGGGATGGATGCAGTGTTCCCATCATCATTAGGTGTTCCAGTATAGAAGATCATTCAAGAATCACAAGTGGAGTTAAATGATATAAAAAGAAGGATAAATCAAACAAATCATTTACAACAAATAAGAGAAGAATTCTATGAAAAATCTCAAGTCATTCAAGATAAAATAAAGAAAAGTTTTGATAAAAGAAGTACAGAAGATGAATTTTCCATTGGAGATAAAGTGTTAAAATGGGATTCCAGGAGATAAGAAAAAGGAAAGCATGGAAAGTTTGACTTTCTATGGAAAGGGCCTTATGCCATTTATGGATATAGGGGTAACAATGCTTTCTTCATCAAATATTTGGATGGAGTAGATATTCAAGATGGACTAGTTAATGGTAGAATGCTCAAACACTACTATTCTTCTGAGTTAACCAATAGTTAGTCCCAGTTACTTTTTACACCATTGTAAATATACATTGAAGTTTTTATATTGGATTGGATGTTTTCTTTCCAAAGTTGAAGCCCGGAGAGAAGGCCCTAAGCTTTGAAGAGTAAAATGTCATAAATATCAGTTTTTGCAGAAATCAAAAGATAATTACTGGATCATCAAGGTCAAAGTTGAAGGCTACTAGTCTTGGAGTTCTTGACATTTCACTAGGGAATGCCATCCCCATGCGAAGTCGTTGTTAGGGTCCTATAAGTATAGGATTCATAATTTGGAATTGACTTATGATAGTCTTGTAAAATCTGTACATACCTTTCTTTCTACAAGTTGTTTTCCAATATTTTGTTATAAAAAAAAAAATAGAAAATCAAAAAGAGGGTAAAACTCCTAAAAGAAAAATCAAAGGACTTAAAAGAATATAGACCCCAAAAGAAAAGGATGAAAATAAAACATGAAAGTGTGCAAGTCCAAATGCCACTACTTTTTACTTTTTGCAAATGATTATGGCAGAGTGTCAATAAATGCCATAATCCATGATGAGTTAAATTGTCTAAACTTGACTTGTCATGTTTTCAATTTTCATGTTCTAGACAGTGAATAAAGATTGGTCAGACAATTTAATCCTAACTAATCAGTAGATAGGTAAATAATAAAGAGGAGCTCATCAGTTTAATCTGAGCCCTCGGATAATATAAGGTAGATTTAGATATTTTTTATACTTCTTCAAAAGAATAAAATGTTTCAAGGTAGCAAGCTCAAGTGCACCTGAAAAATGGAAAAAAAAATGTTAGATTGAAGTTGGGTAAGTAGAAATAAGTGGGAAGGAACTTGTAAATATTCATCACCGGGTAAAAATTACTAATTTCCCATACCCTGTAGTAATTCTACATTCTAGACTCTCAGTCAAATAGGATCAGAGCATTTCTTTGACTTCTGTTGGGACCGGACCCAAGGCTCAATGACTGATTAGTTGAACATGTTGAATTCCTATATTAATCCATAATTATCATTATTTACCCTTCATTCACCCATTACAACTCAAAATTTTGAGTAAAGACTCTTTTCTTACTTAGTGATACATAATATCCTATTTGATTAACTTCCTCCATTTCATAAAACATTCAAACCCTCAAAAAACATCTTATCCCAAGTAAAAGTGGTGAAATCATCAAATGATAAACTTTGCATTAAGGTTTTCACTTTACTTAGTCATATAAGTATATTTCTTGAGTATTTCATTTTCCTTGTCATATTTATTTCTAACTTATTTTATTAACTCCCTAAAAGAAAACCTTATCCTATTAATATAACTCCTTTTTTTTTATATATCCCCTAAAAACCCACTATTATAAGATTTTGTGCCAAATTTAATTATCCACATGTTGAAATAAAATCCTAAAATATAACCCCTTTGGCATAAATCTAACAATATATAAATATTCCTCCCCCTATGGTTATAGACCCCTCCATGGTCTAAAAAATATATAATAAAATAAAAAATACAAAATGGCTTTCGAGCGTATCATATGTATGTGGAAATTAAACATACTCCCCCACATTTTCATTTATCCAAAGTTTAGTTCAAACAAACTTTAAATTCTTAAACCTTTGCAATACACAACCAGCCTTTAACTCAAGGTTCCATCCCGGTTAACTAAATATTTGTTTTGATGTTTCACTTTAGCCTTTCCTGCAATACTATCCCTATTATGTAAAGCCACCTACTTTATATAAAGTTAACCTAAGGTTTTAACTCCGCTTTGCATATTAAAATCTTTCCTCCGCATCCAAAGTTGAGTTATATCCCCGACCCACATATATAAGCTCCACTTATATAAAAATAACCCCTTTATTTTCATATCAAAACTTTGGTCATAATACATATCCTAAAAAGGTTTTGGTAATTCCCACTTATATACATAACTTATTGCCCAACACATAAGCCACCCCGTCCCCACCACCATTTCGACCGCAACTTCCAAATTAATCTTGGTCATTCACTCCAACAGTGGAAGATGAGTTTCACACTCATAACATAAATGTCTTCCCAACGCCCAAATGAACGCGAAATGGGTGGTTTTACTATTCATGCCTCCTGCGACGTGGCACAATTTCAATGCATCGCGTTTGTTTGGAGGAAAACAACTTACCACCCCAGCCCAACGCGAAAACCATTTCCTGTTTTTCATTCGAAAATTAAAAACCGCTCCCGCCTTGGATTAGACCCGCATTTAGTACATTTGATAAAGATTCATATCAAAGGCTAATACCTTTGTTATGTCATTTTTAGTGTTATTTGTGCATTCTGACTCATAAAAACTCCACCCGACTGTGTAAAATCTCTTCTGCACTATTTTTTGACTTATATCGCGATAAAAAAGCCCAATTTGACTAGAAATCCTCTGTTTGAAGAACTAAAGAGACATTCTCTACTCCAAAAAGCTGGACCAGACCCTCTCGTCTTCAACAAGTCAAAAAACGTTGAAATTCAACCACAAAAGATCCTAGAAACACTTCCAACAGTCGAAATTCCTACCATTTGAGGTATTTTTCGACATTCAAGCTTGCAATTTCTAAATTTAAATCCTTTATAATTAAAGCCAAGCCATAATCCAGAGAAACTACCTGTGCTATTTGCCCAAAAAACATGAAGAAATAGGCTAAACCCTGACCATTTTTTCCCAGAAAAGACTGTGTTTATAAAAACCGTTTCTGAAGCGAATTTCCTCAAATTATCCACTTAAAATCCCTGAATATTAATTGAAGAATCCAAAAAAGGTTTGCATACCTACAGATCTCCTCAAAATTCATTTCAACGGTCCATATTATTCATAAAACCCTTGTTTTCTATCTTAGACCAGTTTGCCTATCCCAGAAGCCTAAATTGCGCCAAAATATTACTGAAAGTCATTATTTGCCTAGAAATTGCTAAATTTACCATCTACTTTATAAAAAATCAACTATTGAAAATAGTTTAAGCTTGCTTTAGTTATTCAAAATGACTAAGAAATAGTTGACATCCAAAGCTGGGGGTTCTAAGCCCACCAAAATTGGGGGATCCAAGCCCCCTAAGTCAGAAGCATAAAAATCCATCAAATCCACTCCTGCACTCACTACAAAAACCACTGTGTCTATCAATCCCCTTCAGCCACCAATACCTAATGAAGAAACCATCCCCTTGATTGATATGGATTATAAAATTACAGACCCTGTGGTAGAATTCAATCTATTAGAGATTCATAATTGGTGTTTTGATAAGTTCCTAGATAAAGATGAAATGCCTATTTGGGAGACTAACATACCCAAATATATGGTTCCAGTAACACACCCTGGCCAAGACCTTGTGAGATTATGTCGGAAACACTATGTACCAGATCAGAGAGAAATTGTCAATTCTGATAGGGAGATTTTATTTTATATTACTGTAGAATCCATCAATGAGACGTTACAATTAACATTTGATCCCAAGGTAGTCCCTCTATCCATAGAGTCATT
Organism: Pinus albicaulis; assembly: GCA_034641835.2. NCBI lineage: Eukaryota > Viridiplantae > Streptophyta > Pinopsida > Pinales > Pinaceae > Pinus > Pinus albicaulis. The sequence goes on from CM076571.1 coordinate 480,311,036, forward strand.
GACTCAGTTGTATTTAGGATTAGATTTTCCTAATAGATTCATGATTTTCTAGAACTTTATGCCATCTCATGTGGACATTCCAAAGCTAAATCCTCCTTACTCCACATCCAAATTTCCTTAAGGGTCCAGACATGTGATATCAATGTTTTCTCTCATACCAGGATACTTCACAGATGAATTCACTGATGAACCCATCCTTGGTTTTTTATCTACTTTATCTCTTGGTCAACATCCTGCTATGATATTGAACTACACCGGATTTATCGTTGATAGTATCCACCATCAATTGACCAAATTGCCCACTGAAGGGGTGTTTAGATATTCATCATACTTATTTCACTTGTTCTTGTTTTTCCAAGCTAACAAGTTTCCAATTGCATTTCAAAAAATGGACTTAGAGGGCCAGCCTCTATCCATTGTCTTCTGGACCACAACACTAAGGAAAGAAAGCAGCGATTTTAGTTTTACAGACTTTTCAAATCCATTCCTCCAACCAACAATGAGAATATTATATAAAGTAGAGCAGCCTAGGATAAGTGAGGACATGAAGAGAATATTGTAGTTATTAGAAGAGTGCAAGATGGGAGACTATTATTTGTATGAAAAGCACACAGAATTGAGGATTTTTGGATAAAATCTACTGCCTTACAAATTGCCTAAGTATTTGAGCATTAGAATTTTTTCATTAGAATACTTAAAACAGGTTTTGAACTCTGATTCCATTAATTTCATGGCTTCTAAAAAGAAAACTCAGTTCAAGGTGAAAAATTAGATTGGTCCTTTTATTGTAAATAACAGAAATGCTGAAAAGGAAATAGAGAAAATATTATCAGAGTTGAAATTTCAGGAAAGATTCCCTTGGAACTATGACCCTCAAGGTATTCTCAGTAATATAAGGGTCGACTAAAAACTTCCTCCTTTCATACATGAGCCCAATCCAAAAATTGAAAAATTTGCAAATCAAACAAAATGGGCAGATAATACATTAAAAGATACAACAGTAAATACAGAGGAAGTAGAAAATATGGATGTTACACAAACTATGGTAGTTGCAAAGAAGACTAAAACCTCTACAAAAAGAGATATAGATGAGGGAACCTATATAGCTGAGACCACCATAGATACTAAATTCAAGTTGATTTACAATAAAAGGCTCAAATTCAGTTCCATAGGGAATGAAAAAGTAATTGATGTTGAGGATACAAATGAGCTTGAGGTAGACAATGATGAGGCTACAATAATAGTAAATGATACTATTATAGACATACGAAAAGATCAAACAGTAGGTGAACAAGATACTCAGATGATTGAAAGACAAAAAAACATGGAGGCTTCTTCCTCACACATAATGGTGGAAAAAGACCTAGACATCACAAAAAGGTACAAGCAAATCAAACAAAAGAATGAGGAGATCAAAAGTGAGATTTACTCTCAGTTTCTTAAAAAAAATCCAGGGAATCAGAATAGGCTACTTACAGCCTTTGATTATTCCAATAATAAAATGATCATGTCATATCTACAACCAACTACTTTAACACCTAAGATAGTGGCAAATTACAAAAAAAATTGAGTTTGAAGTAGATATTGAAAATGTGCATGAACTAGACCAAATAGAATTCCACGGACATAGCTCTGAGATGTTATATTCTACTGTGGTAACAAAGGCTATGAGTGCTACTAAGTTGCAGAATACCATTATTAACATTCAGGATCAAATGAAGCTGGACAAAGGCTCTTTGTATGCTAAATATATAAGGATTAAAGCCTTAGAATACTTAGTTTTGCAGGTGGGAGTTGATCCTTCTGATGTTCGAGCAGAAGAAATATTAATTAAAAAGAAAAATGAGGATATTGTAGCTTTGAGGAAACATCTAAAGATTCCTCAAAGTGAGCACCCTCAAACTAAAGAAATTCTTCAAGAATAGACAGAAAAAAAAGACATGATGCAGTTGATTCTCAAACTAACTACTCAAATAAAAGAAATGGAAACACAATTAGACTAACTTGTGAAAGAGACAGAAACTGTCAAATAAGATGAAGCTCCAATTATTCTTGTAGTCATACCAGTAATTACCACAGCTGTGGCCTCTACATTGGGAGAAAAATTAGCACCTAATGAGACATTGGCAATTGCAGTGCCAGTGCATTCAACTACAACACCAGCCACTGATTCTTCAACCACACAGGTACATCACACAGATGATGCAAGGTATATAGTAAAGGCTATGGAGGATATGTCACTAAAAACCAATGAAATTAATAGTTTAAAAAATATGATTCAGAATCTGGAAGTCTCCAACAAAACAACATTAATCAATGCCAAAATTCATGAGAAAAGGGCCAAAAGACTTGAAGAGCAAATCAAAAGCCTATAAAAAGACTTGAATTTCATTGAGCAAATTTATTACATAAGAAATTATCTTGGACAAATATTATTGATGCCATTCATCTCCAATGGCCTTCAATTCAAATTATCTATGAACAGAGAAACTCACTTCTAGCTTCCCAAGTGGAAATCCAAAAGACAACAAAAGAGTTAGCAAATAAACCAGCACAAGCTTTGAAGCTCATTACTTTCTGTAATAGTAAAAATTGAACAGAGTTAGAAGAATTATAGGTACAGGATAGAACAGATACCATTTTATATATCAAGAAAGTTCTGACAAAGAGAAATTTGATGAACAATTTAAAAGAAAAATGTGATGCAATGAATATTTCTATAACCAAGTTTTTAGAAAAATACACTATGTTGAGACAAACTGGTCTTCCTGATATTCATGTCTTCAATGAAAAACTATTTCCTTAAAATGATAATGATAAGAAGATAAGGGATTTTGCAAAAGAATAGATCAACAAGCCACTACCACAGGGCTCTCCCATAGGAAAGGTCATTCTTCAAAATATTGAAGACTTGTTTTTTCTTCAAAATGAGATCAAGCATATTTTTGTCTTTAAGCCTAATTTTTCCAAGTACACAGATGCTGATGAAAACTTTAGAGAGCTCAAAAATGTGATAATACCAAATTCAGAGCAATGGCAGGATTTTACAGATTTAATGTAGCATTGAAAAGGAAAAACAGTGAAGATAACTACATGAGAAACAGTCCAACAGAAGTCAAACAAAAAAGATAGTCAACTGATTTTTTACTAAATAAAGGCTTTTTTTACAGCAGTAAAGAGTGAAAACACCATTCAAACTGTATCGGGGTTAAAAGGACACCGTTAAAGTGTATCAAAAGAAAGAGTATCAGTGAAGGCAGCTCAAACAAAGATATTTCCTAAGCAGCCAACAAGCAGGACAGCTTGCCAATAAAAGCTCCTTGATTAGATAGAGTTGTTTTATATATTTTGGATAAGAGGACAGCTTGATAACTTGTTAAGCAGCTGTCCCTCTTATTTTGTAAAGATATTTTGTATTTCCTAAAGATATTCCTACATATCTCTAGCATATTTGTAAACAATATTTTGTATAAATACTTATACATTAGAAGTATTAAGTGTGGAATAAAATTGCTAAGATTACTATAAAATTTTGTTGATACATTGGAGGCTCTCATGTGTTGAATTCAAAGTAGCAGACTGGACAAAGCTTAAGTGGCATCATAATTTAGGATTCAAGCGATAAGTTGAAGAGTGAAGTACATTTCTTATTGTCATTGTTTCTTTCTGAGTTTCGTGCAATTCATTATGTGTTTGATCTATCTTAATGTGTAACTAGGAATATTACTATAGGATTAGCATTTTATCCCTATTTTTAACTAAGTCACCATTTAAATGTTTTTAGCTGATTTTCAGTGTTAGGAATCCTTCATTGCTCCTACTCCCGTTTGACCTCTTCCTCCTTCTTCCATTTTCAGGATCAAAGGATCCTTCATTACCCTTTATCCCGATCATACCATTTCATCAAAAACCTTTCCCCAAATCTCTAATGGTTATCTATCTTTCCCTGAATACATTTGTACCCCTTTGGCCTTGCTTTCTAGTACTGCTATCTAGAATTGGACTCCATAGCCCAATGGACAAGCAGATTTCTCCTTAGTTTAATCCTAAGTGATTTTTGCCCACCAAAATCTTAAAACAAAACCAATTGAACTATCATAACTAGCCTAAAAACATAAATCAAAACAAAGATAAATCTTAAAGAGAGAGCCCTCTCTAAATTCTAGGAAGGCTAGATTCTAGGATTAGAAGTAGGTTTGTGGTTACCCGTAGTTTTCTTAGACTAAAAACCTAAAACCCACAACTTGAGAAATTACTAGGGTGATAACAAAGTTAAAAGGCGTATCAGGCATGGCATTGCCAAATCCATGAGGGGTGATGTTTGGCAATTGATTTCAGGTGATCACAATCTTCTGCTGGTAAATACGGGAGTTTAATCGCAACTCCCTGCCAATGAAGCATAGTCAGAGAAGCACATCATTAAATACATTCATCGCACCTTGACATCACACCAATTATTTCAAACGAAAGATGGGCCAAGGCAGAGGTCTCTCCACAATATTTTGAAGGCGTATTTGGTTTACAACACTCAGTTCGGGTTATACGCAATGGATAAATTTCATAGCGGACATGCTTCTGCTACACATCAATGAGAAGGAAGCCTTTTGGGTTATGGTCACACTGTTCAAATTTATGAAAATTCGAAGTTTGTATTTAAAAGAGCTGCCTCTACTTCACCAACATTTATTTCAGTTTGAAATGCTTATGAAGGAACAGTTGCCCAAATTAGCTAGGAATTTTGAGCTGCAGATGATCATGCCAATTATGTATGCAAGTAGTTGGTTCTTGACAGTTTTCTTGGCAGACTTGCCATTTCAATTAGCTGTTCGGATCTGGGACGTTTTTCTCTTTGAGGGGATGAAGGCGGTTTTTGGATTGGGCTTGGCCCTGCTCAAGTTCTTTCAAGACGATCTATTGAAATTTCCTTTCCATGATCTCCTAAAATTTCTGCGAGGGTTCCCGGAGGGAGCTTTGGATGCGAACACATTGATTCCAATGGTCTGTTTGTTGACATCTCAGAGAAGGTTAAAATAACTGGAGTTGGATTATCTGGTAAGCGATGGCCAACCATCAACTTCAAAAGAGAATAATTAGGGTGGATGGACACAAATTAGTGCAAATGATTATCTTGTAATCGATGACCAACCATCAGCTTGAAATGGGACTGATGATGGATGGATCGTGATTAATCTAAATGATTAACTCATAATAAATGAGCAACAATCAGCTTCAATAAAAATTAATTATGGTGGAAGTAGTTTTTTTGATAGAATGATTGATTACTGTAGGGAATGAAGGACTCTGGTAAGAAAATCCTTGCCCAAAAAAACCAATCATGTTAAGGCCTAGTGTGACCTAGGTCGGGTACAATCCTCTGGTCAGATACGATCTCTGTGATTTGACAGCTTAGATACCCTTGGGTCACAATTTCTCAAGCTACATGTTAAGCTTAAGGCAATCTATAGGGAACTTAGAACACTTTATAAACAAACAAAAAATAAGCATTATTGTTTATGTAGAGAATTAAGTTTGATTAAATAATTAAAAAAAAAAAAAAATTGCACTGATTTTAGCATTTCTTTTTTATAATATAAAATATTGTATATTAGCATTTATCGATGGTGTTGTCTATGGAGGCCTAATACCCCTTAGTGAATTGTAAATTACTTATGCTAAGCTAATTACAAAATTGTGGGTGATACTGAAAGCTTGGTATGAATAATTGATAATAAATAATAAATAATAAATAAATAATGTTTATTTTCAGTCATGAAATTATGGGAAAACGTGGTAAATGAGAGTTTCACTTACTAGATAGTTAGAAGACACTTATTCCACTTCTTACATATAAATAAAGGAAAATAATGTTAGTATACAGAGGAAAATAAAGTTGTAAGCTTGTAAACCTCAAACAAGACATTATTGAGGGAGAAAGGACATTGCCAAGAAAGGATTCTTGAGTTGGTTGGCTAGTGAAATCAAAAATAGTAGCCTGGGTGCTTAGCTGAATTCTTAGGCTAAGACCTGGTAGGCGTCAAGGAGAGTCTTAGAATAGACTTGTTATGGTAAGTGTTCAAATAATGAGTTTTGGTAGTGGATATCATAGTCATCAGTTGGGTGGAGCACTCTCTTTCCTTGTGATTTTGTGGTTGGCTCAGGAAATTAAGGAAAATATAAACATTTTTTTATATGTTACTAGTGGTGCAGTGTTTTATCGTCAAATGTGTAAATCTTATTTTCTATATTATGGTATATGTTTCTTCATGAAAGATGAAATTTATTGAATGGATGCAAGTTGTAATTTTCATTCAGTAAAGATCATTTAAATTTGTGAACCATGTTACTTTGTAGGCGAAGCTGCTAACCAACAAACTACGAAAACAATCTTGAGTTCAAGATAATAAGGTTGGAATGATTGAGTAGGTCTGAGGGTTAGGTCTCGCTCAGAAACTTTGGATTGAGTAAAAGAACTTAAAAAAAACATGGACTAGTACAATTAATTACATTTGAAAGTTATACAAGAGCAACGAAAACAAGAATGTATATAGAAACCCTGAGTCAAGCATTAAGTCATAAGGCTTAATCTAGCATAGTGAAACAATAATAATAATACATAATTAACAATGCCCCAAATGTTGCAGTGATGAGGCGTGAAAGAGATTTCAAGACTTAATACTCTTTGTCCTTACAGACCCGTTGAAATTATGTATAGGATACAAGGAACAGATCGTAACTAAGAACATAAGTAATGGCTATTGATTCTATCAGTAACAAAATAGAGATACTGTAACAAAAAATTAGTTTATATTATCGATTAAGGCCGCGAAGGCATCAATTAAATTTTAGTACATGGGAAAAGCATTTCCATGAGACCTTTTGATAAGTAATCACAGTAAGAACAGTTATAAATAAATTCATTCACTACAAAATTTCATATTAACCTTATTGTGAGTTCACGGTCGAGTGATCATAGCCTAATGACAATAACAGTGATTTCCTAGACATGATCAATTCATATATATATATATATATATATATATATATATATATATATAGATATAGCACCAATTTTAGAGAAGTCTAGACTAGAGGGAAAATTATAACCTCGCAAATTCCTTGAGGAAATCAAGGGTTTGAATGAGAACCTATACAATGATTAGTTATAACCAAAAGCTTCCTCCTAAATCCGAGAAGAAATATCACTTATAAGGAAGAGAAAAAACAAAACCATACCATATACAAATATGTAAACAATTAACCTAATGCGAAAGGGGATGAGCATAAGAAAGGTAAATTTTTTACCTAAATAGATGTTACTGTAACCCTGCTCAACAAGGGAAAAGCAATAATTTCCATTCAGGAATACCTATAATATCCCTTCGATAAAGGTCTCAGGACTTTGTGGATGGCATCCAATTATAAATACAATCCCCTAAATGGGTTTCATTTTGAGTACCTAAATAAGTATGGTGTCATGAAAGAGTTTGAAATTTGATAGGAAATTTTGTTAATAGATGAAATTCGAAGAAAGTATTGATTGCAGTATCCAGAAGGAAACCCGCGAGAACGAGAGCAACCTAGGTATTAGGACTTATCACTAGAATTTCGACAAAGACAACTATAATCAAACTTTGAAGGGAAGGGTAGTAAACCCCACTAGTGAAGGTAACAATGGGAGGTATTCTTAACCCCAACACCTGCAAAAAAAATAATGGAAGATTTTATATTATCTATGGTTTTTGGGTTGTGTTCCAAACTTTTCAAGAAAATTCTAAACATAAATTATCATTTTGAGTCCAACAATTAAGATCTAATCGACCACGAATACAGAGAAAAATCTAAGGTATACTTCAACCTATAACCATCTTGCCGAGATAAATCAAGCTACAAAATAATGCACTCAGTCAAAAGGTAGGCATAAGGAATTTTGAACTATCAACTTACCAAATATTAAGAAAACTTAGCGAAGGAAAACTTGTGGCATGTGGAAGGGGTTCCTCTGGTTGCAGAGCCACACTGAAAAATTTGCAAATGATCCAAATGAGCTAGATTGGTGTCACGTGGAGGGGTGGTTATTCCCATAACCTCTATTCTCAATCCCCATAGTCCATTATAGCCCTAATCAATCAACACAATAGATTTGTAGTGATGCTAATCTTGATGAAAATCGAACTCGGGGCCTAATTATCGTGGCACAACTATGCACCTCTAGAAATTTCGTAACGAGATAAGTTTAAATAACTAAAATGGATTAGTGTACACGTAAAATGAAAAGTATATTATCCACATACTTAACCCAATTTCCAATGGTAGTGTGCCCAATAATTATTAATATGACTAAATTTAGAATGGGTAATTGTAGACCAATAACTTTCGAATTTAAATAACATAGCATTGTGTATATTGCAACAAGAGAACCGATGTATGAATTAGTAAAGTCCCATACAAAAAACCTAGGCTAAATCAAAGAGAGAATTAATTTGTTGCAATCACCTTTGACATGATTCCATTAATTATATAAGTTCGTGCGGGGTAGCTAAACCATAAATCATAAATGGTCCAGTGCAAGAAAACAAATAAACAACTAGAATTAACTTACATATGTGGATATCTCAGTAGCTATGGTAAGGTTATTTAATATTAAAAAATTAAAATTATAGTGTATTTTACAAGTGGTATCAGAGTACAAGGATTCAACATTGTGGCTTGCTTAAGGGAAAATATTAATAAATTGTGTTGTGTTCCACAGAAAAGAAGAATTGGAAATCTGGAAAGCCCACCTATAAGACCAAATTTTTCACCCTTACCTGAATCAAATCCTTAGATGTTCATTTTAGTAGGTGAAAAAACGTATTCCATAAAACACAAATAAATTTATATTTTTAAAGCCAAGGCAAAGATAATTGAAGAACATTTTAATGAGTACCTTAAAATAAATTCCATTATGTAAGTTAATTTATTTAAATGCTAATTGAATTCTAGTTGGAGTACCCTCACCTACGGGAGCGAATGTGTTGGGCACCTAGGAGAGAAAACAACATGCTAATTAGTAAATGATATCCCGTGACTATTGGATATTGGGTAGAGAGAAAATTTTATTAGTCATAACAATGATGAAGTATATGTGTTGTAATTAGGAGACATATACACATGTAAATGAAGTCTCATGTCTTACACTATTAAACAATTATAAACTTCAAATAGGTATGTTTAAAAGAGAATGTGGGGTGTTGTGTATGAAATCACCTTGAGAAGTATATAATTATCTATCTGATGATTTCTTGTTAATAGTTGTGAGACCTTTTAGGTGATTTCCTGTTAATTTTCACAAAATATTATCGAAATCAAGTTGAAAAGATAATTTTGATGGATTGAAATGAGTGTTCATTGTAACTCTGATAAATAAATATTTGTCTCAGTAGGTACAATAGGATAAATAGAAATAGATTTAGGCTAGATTCCATGGGAAATATAGCATAATTATGGAATAAAAAAAAATTGTGGTAAAGGGAATGTTGGTAGCATATCGGCATAAGCACTACCTATGCTTGTTTTCATGTGATGTGATAAAATGGATACTGCAATATGACACCATTCAATGTTACCCTAGAAAAGTACCTTAAAGAAACTCAAAAAAGATTTTATAGACAAAATAAATTTCATCAAATGGTTGATTAGAATGAACATATGCTTATAAATTCAATATGTCAAGAAACCACACTAAGATGATGTGCTGAGGCAGTTGATATCCATGGAAGTTGTGAGGGGGAAAGGAACCCATGTAACCTCCACACAACTTAATTGATAATTTGCAAAATAGAAAGGGATGCAGCGATGGGCAGTGTGTCAGAAAAGTATGTTTTTAGAGTTTGGTAATGTATTTTTCTTGTTATATATTTTTTATTTTAAGCATTACAATACTACACGCCCTTGAGATGTCAGAGTGGTTTCTTTTAATACCTTTATCTCTTAGCCTTGATGGTATAATAAGGAAATATCATAAGGAAAGAATAAAATAAATACCCTCATGCATGAAACAACCAATGGATAATTATTGTAGACATGACTCAATCCACTCGAACAAGGAAAGAGATAATATATGCCATGAAAATGGAAAATAGAAGCAATTTTCCTAGAAATTCGATAATTATTTGTTGTGGCGTATTTGATATCATGAAATTATGATGGTTCCTTAAGAACATATCATTGGTTTCCATCCATCATAGGGAAAAACTAGGGAAATATTCTTTCAAATTAAAAACAAATATCATGATAATAATCGTGATTGTTGTGTGAGTGGTAGAATAAGATAATTCATTATTCTTGGGTTGGGATAAAATTGTTGTCTATTATCATTCATTGAACTTGACATGAAAAATATATTAAAATAATATGTGTTTGAATGGAGTGAATAACATTTTGTGATACGATGTATAAGAAAAAAAATATACAACAATAACATAGTGAGTGTGAGACAGTCAATATGCATACATGTGAAAAAAGGAGAAATCCCATGGCTATACACGATAGCAAAATTTCATATAAATTTCATCAAAAACCTGTAATACATGATGACAAAGGGCCAAAATTTAAGGAATGTGGCAAAGTGGACTCTTCGTTTTGCTCTAAAAGAAAATAGCAAAGAAGCCCAAGAAGGGCATAACTAAGTTTAATTGGACAAAGTATAAAACAATATAGTCGACTTGAACATGACAAGAAAAGGAAGTTGTCCTAAACTTAGATCATGCATGATAAATTCATATGTAAATTTTGCATTAATATAAAAACATGGTAATTCTACCTAATATGAAAATTCACTGGTTGCAATCCATCATAAAAGGGAAGGACAATAACTGGTTTCTGAAATATTATGACTACTATGTAAGTAGTGCAAATTAAGTTGGCACTTCCATTGTTTAAAAATTATAAAGGAACCACATGGTGGGGTTCTTGTCGATTGGCATAGCCATTCGGTAAATAAAAATGATTTATTGTTATTGTTGATGAGCTTATAATGATTGTGCTAACTATTATTTAATAGAGGTTGCGAGCCCTTGTTGGGTTGTGATGCATGTTGATGACACTTTCTATGTACATAAATAACAATTTATGGTGCTTGTAATAAATTTTGATATGATATATATATATATATATATATATATATATCTGTGTGTGTGTGTTTCTTAAATAATGATTGATGGAAACTAAAGATAGCCATAATGATTTTGAATGTAGGTCGAACCATAGAAAGTATTTTTAGTCAAAATTTTCTGCATCTTGATGAGAGAGAAGTTATGCTACGGAAGAAATAAATCACCTAGTTTAAAGTGCAGTGAAATACTTCAGCTTGGAAGAGGTTATCTCGGAGGATGACGATTTTATGTACATGGAATATTTTATTCTCTTTTAAGGGCTAAGAAAATAACTAAGGATGATGTTTTGATCAAGGGGGGGGGGATGTAATACCCCTCAGTGAATTTTAAATTACTTTTACTAAGTTTCTTGGAAAATTTTGGGCCATGTTCAAGGCCCGGTATGAATAAGTGATAAACATAAATGCTTATCTCTCTAAATTTAGTTAATAAATAATTTTTATGGTGAGCCATAAAATCACGGTAAAAGGTGCTAAATAAGAGTGTCACTTACCAGGCGCTTAGAAGACAATTATTCCTCTCCCTAGCAGTAAATAATATTAGGTGGGAAAAGTGAGCCAAGAGGGTGAGAGGGAAGAAAACTTAGGAAACCTTGTGAACTTCGTACCTAGTTGGAGGAGGTCCAAGAGAGGAGAATCAAGTTGTGAAATTGTGAAAATAAAATATGACATTATTAAGGGACTAAGGATTCTTAAGTTGGTTGGCCAATGGAATCCATAACTATAGCCTAGGTGTTGAGTGTAATTCCTAGACTAAGACCTGGTAGGGGTCAATGAGAGTCGTAGAATGGACTTGTTATGGCCATTGTTCAGATAATTTTTCTGGAAGTGGAAATGTTGAGGAGGGGGGTTCTAGTAGTGGATACCGTACTCATTTTTTGGGTTAAGCACCCTCTTTCCTGGTAATTTTCTAGCTCGTTCAGAAAATTAAGGAAAATATAGGTATTTTTTATATGTTATCTATGATGCAATGTTTTCCTGTCAAATGTGTAAATTTTCCTATATGTATTAAGGTATCTATTTCCTCATGAAATATGAACTTTGTAGAATGGATTCCAGCTATAATTTTTGTTCAATAAAGTTAATATAAAATTGTGAAACATGCTAGTTTCTAAGCCAAGTTGTCTAACTAGCAACCCAGGAAATAGTCCCAAGTTCGAGATAATAAGACTACAATGTTTGAGGAGGTCTTGGTGTTAGTTCCCACTTAGAAACTCCATAATGATAAAAATAATTAAAAAGAAAAAAATGACTCCAAATATTGAGATCTGTTTCTAAAAATTGACCAAAAAAGCATCCCTCAAGATTGATGTTAATAGTTTCTATAGATTTGAATGCAATTAATTGATATTAGATTTAATGCATTAAATAGATATTAGATTTTATTGGTTTCAAAATATTTTTAATTTTAATAGATTTAATTGATTATTATAGATTTATATTGAATGCATTCAACATAATGCAATATATTGAATGCATTTAATAGATTGCAATCCATGCTTTTAATAAATTGAAATAAATTAAATGCATTAATGCATTCAAAAAATTGCAATCAATATATTCCAATCAATGCATTAGATAGATTTTAAATGCATTCAATAGATTCTGAATGCAATTAATATATTGAAATGCATTCAACATATTGAATTCACTACAATACATTTCAATGGATTGTAATAGATTTGAATCAATTGGAGTAGATTGGAATAGATTGAATGCATCAAATAAATATCAATAAATGCATGCAATAGATTGAATGTATTTCAATAAATTTGAAATGATTGCAATAGATTTGAATGCATTGTAGTATATTTCAATAGACTTAATGGATTGCAATCCATGTCAATACATTGAATGCATTGCATTAGATTTCAATAGATTGAATTGCTTCGATAGATTGCAAGAGACTGAATGCTTTCGTTGAGTTGAAATATATTTCAATAGATTGCAATCAATGCATTCAATATACTGTAATTAATGCATCGAATAGATGTTAATCTATTGAATGCATTCAATATATTACAATATGTTGATTACAATCTATTAAATGCAAGGAAATTTTTAAGGTTGTAAGTTTATCTTAAAGCTTAGAATCCTGGGTGAATCTTACTAGTCACTAATATGAAAATTGTAAAATGTTTGGAAATATTTTTGTAAAAATATTTATATTTCTAATGATTGTATATTAGTCTATATAAAATTTTGGTGATTTTTAGGGTAAAATAAATTTATACTATAAAATGTGGACAAATCATTTTTAGAAAAAAATGGAAATTGGCTAATCTTTTTTTTGGAAAAAACAAGGAAAATTAGCTCACCTTCGAATAACAGCCCCTAAAATTTTCCTTGCATTTAAGGTGAAAGGGTCATTTGTAAATTAAAATCAATGATCTCGAGCTCAAAATATGGTGAAAAATGAGATTGAATAAGCTCTTAACCTCAAGGTAGAGTGTAAAAGGACATCTTAGTGTAGTCATTTCGTAGAGGATGTGGGTTTTTGTTGGTCAAACTAGTTACAACTGACTTTTTTTTTTGTTGGTATGAGACTTTGGGACTTTCCATTTGTTTTAAACTTTTGTCTCTGTGTGTGTGTATGAAACTAGTTACAACTCACATCATTTATTTTTATAGTTGGTATGAGACTTTGGGACTTTCCATGTATTTGGTACTTATGTTTGTGTGTTTTTCAAACCATTTGCAAGAGACTTCATGTTTTTTGGTTGTTCGTATGAGACTTTGTTCGCTACTTCTTTGGTTGCTTGTCATAGTCATTCACATTGTGTTGTAGGTTTTGTTGGTCATGGTAACTAGACAATAATAAAAGGCCATGTATAAACAATTTGCAGGGTTTGTTGGTCATGGTACATAGATGATAATAAAATTCCATGTATAAACACTTTGTTACATTATTTTTTTGTTTTATCTGGATAGAAATATTGATAAAACAATAAAATTGTAGATTTACAAATATTTTATTCAACTTAGCTAGATTGCATATTATTTTAAGAATATTTCGAAATTTATAAAATATATAATAAAAAAATTGACCTTGCTCCTCTTCCTTAGATCCCAAAATATTCCCACAATTTGAAATCAATATAAAGATATTCAAGATATCCTAATTAAATAGGTTGAAAATACCTTAATTGTCTAATTTTGGTTATTCAAAATACCTAGTTAAAGAGGTTAAAAATACCTTAATTGAATAATGTCGTAATCTATACTTTGTTGTTCAAAATACACTAATTAAATATGTTCAAAATACCCTAATTGATTGATGTCTTATCGATACTTTGTTTTCTTGCGAGCGAAAAATTATCTTGGAAAAACTAAATAAACTTTCGTGCCAAAATGAGCTCGCTACAATCCTTTTACTTGATTCGAGTGAGTTTTCTTCAATAGGAACAAAAGAATAATGGGAAAATCTATGTAGAATGACAAAAGAATATTTTTTTCCACCATTCCAAAACACGAATATCTCGGGGGCATAAAAAATTTGGAAAATATAAGCACAGGTATTACTCTGCTTGGTCCATGTACAATATAAAGCATTTATATCATATCTGATACTTTATAACTTTCTACCTCATTAAATAACAATATATAGCCATACACACAGAAAATAATAGTGCCCATCTCCATATCCAAAAAGAATGGCTTCTTACAATCACACTCACTCAGGTTCTTCCAAGAACAAAATTATAGGGCTTCCAAATTTTCATGTAAGTGATGACGATGCTGAATTTCAACTGTATTTCTCATCATTGCAGTCATAATAGCAAAATTTTCATTATTAATTATCCTTGTTCTAAAGCCCAGGAAGCCTAATTTCTCTCTAAACTCTGCAAAAGTTCAATCCCTAATGATAGAGCTAATACCCAATATGCCATCATCTTTCACAATGAATATTTCCATGATTTTTAGAGTGATAAATCGCAACAAGGTGGGATTGTAGAGAATTATTCAAATAATAAAACACATAAAAACACCACATCCATAGAATTGGCGGAAAAGGCCTGCGAGACTTACGCCATTCCTCACATATTCTTCATTATTAAAATAATGTTATAATACAAATAAATAGGTGAGGAAGTTGTCTTAAGATAGTACATACATCTTGGACAACTTGGTTGAGAAAATACCTCAACCACACACACTAATCTAGGATCTAAGTTAGGTAGTCCTAAACTAGCTCCTAATTAAGAGTACCCAACTTAATCTAGAAAATTAGGCATAAGTTCCTAATTTTCAAGGTTAATTAATTTAATTATATTTTTGGATTTATAATTATTTTTCTCTCATGAGAGTGATTTTAACATTCCCCCCCAATGATAAATCCAAAATAAGAACAAGGAACCATCTTCCAAGTTCTCATGTTGATCGTCAAAAAATATTGCCTAAAAAACCACCAAAGTTGGATGTCGAAAAAACTGCAATCTGAAGAGACCATGAGTCATCTGCATGTATGATTCATCTTTGATTTTCATTTGAAAACTTAATCACATGCCAAGCTACCAAAGGTTCCATCTATCCTTTGTTTGCAATCATCATCCTTTTTCCACCGACAAAAAAATAGATGACGCCCACTCGCGAATTTTCTTGTCCACTGACAAAATGTTGAAGATTCCTAATGGTGAATTTGTTGATGATGATAGCCCACTGGCTGATGATTTTGATGATGTCAAAAACAACTCAATGTTTCTTGTGTTGATTTTCTCGGAAACTACTTATTGCAGTTTTTGAAAACTTCTCACTGTTGTTTTTGTTGTCGACCACCCACTGGTGAATTTTTTGATGCCTATTAGCTGATGAAGATGCCCATTAGCTGATGAATATGCCCATTGGCAGCTTTGCTAATGTTTTCGAAACTTTTATTCTGACAAAAACCGTCATTTTCAGTAACATTTTCCCCCATTTTTTAGTTGAAAGGAGAGAGAATCATCTGGAAATTATTCTGAAATCCCCCCCTTCATGTGTAGGATAATTTCACTGGTGTACTCCCCCATTCATCTACACGAGAGTACCATAATCATTTTGCTATCGGATGAAATAAGTGTGACTAAATTCGGTTGTAAAACTTATACAATATTTTGACTGTTGACGACCATTCCCAAGGATCAATCCATTCATAATTGATCTTTAATCTAGCCGGTTGGTTTTGGTTGTAGCATTTCTCTAACGAATGATTCAGCTTGCCACAATGGTGACAATGATGGAGATCAAAACAATGATCTTCCATATGAAATTTTCATTGACAATGTGAGAACTTTGGTTTGAATTCAACTTCTGTTTGCGTGCATGTCGGCTTGTCTGCAACTTTCACAGAATTTGTTGATGTGATTTGTTCAGGAAAGCCTGCACTGATGAAATTGATGGGATTTTAATAATTTGGGATATGTAAGTTGTCGTCATCTTTGACATATCATAATCCTCGTTGATTTCTATTACTTTGAATTTCTTCCCATGGCTTGATGATTGGTTTACAAGAAAGTTGAACTTGAAAAAATTCAACTCTTGAAGCGATTTCGATGAATGGCTTAGAAGCATCTTTATATGTATGGTTCAAAGACTTAGAAGCATCACTCTTCTATTGAAAATCATTTCTTTGCAGTTGCGACTCCAGTTGAAGAAATCAATCATTTCATTTTTCTATTGTAGATGCCTAGAAATATCAACAAGAGTTGCTTTGCTGATTTGCACCATGTCTTCAGTGCTTGATAGGATCAAATTGTGAAGAACTTGTAACAACTGCATGTGGTTCACCATGTGAGCTTGCTCACTTGAATTCAGGCTCACTTACGCTTTCTTTCAACACTTGTTTGAGTTCTATAACTTTCTTTCTTGAACTTTCTCACTTGATTTGAACTTGTTGGATTTAATTCGCTCGCTTGATTTGAATGACACGCTCGCTTGCTTTGGAATTTGCTTGATCTCTTACTTGGTGAAACTTTTTTTTCTTGTTTCATGCTCACTGGAACTCATGCTCGCTTGTTCTAGATTTCAACTTTCTTGATTTGTATTTGAATATTACATTTACTTGTGTTAGAGTTGAACTCGTTCGCTTGCTTTTATTGTTGCTTCAATGAACTTCACGCTATCTCTCTTGATGTTTTGTACTTTGTACTCACTTGATTGTGCTTATTGGAAAAGTGTGCCAAACACTGTCGAAAATGCACCCAAAAGACAAATTACAAGTTCAAATAATATGACTCAGTTGAAGAATTACTTGACATAATTTTCTTAGATTGGTCACCTTATCAATTCAAATTTGGGTGTTGGTTTCAACCGAGAATTCACTCGTACAATTCAACTCATTTACAAAAATGTTTATTTGAAAGTGATAAAAAAAGTGTTATTGATGTCATCTTCTCTTGGAATTCTTGACATGGAACGTGGATGTAGAAGACCACTTTATCAACTTGATGATGTGTTACAGAAATGAATGTGATTATTTGCGCTTGTGTACTTAAGCTGGATTACAGGAGCTAGATTGCTTAAGTTTGATGACTTGTATACTTAAGATTTCTTATGTGCATGTAGTTTTTTAAGTTGTTGTGAACCATATTATAAAGATAGTGTAAAAAAAAAAATGGACACAAGTCATGTACACACATTCACTACACCCGGTGTACCTAAGATCCCCTTATTCAATTTCGGGTGGATCTAGGACACAATCACCACAATAAAAAAATATGATTTTATTAAGTTTTAAGGTACATCGGCCTTCATCTTTACAACATCTTCATCGAAAATTCTCAAGCATAAATTTTGAAAACTTCTTAGACAAACATTTTCTTCAAAATTGACTGAACCACCTAGATGTAAAAAATTTACTTCAACAATCAGCTTCTACTTATCACTCCAAATTTAAAATAAAATTAAATCCTTATCACTCCACAAAATTACTTCAACATTCAACTTATCACTCCAAGAATTACAAAAATAAATCCTTACTACTCCAAAAAATAAATAAAAATAAAACACCTTATCTATCCAAAAGAGAAAAATTTAATACACCCTATCACTCCAAATTTACTAAAGGAAATTACTCTTTATCTCTAAAAAATTTACAAATATAAAAAAGAAAAAATAGCTCTTCATGAATAAACTCTTTTTATCCTTTTTTTTTTTAAGGCTCTTACGAAAATAAAGATAGGCTGTCCCTCATATAATTTAAATAGCTTTATGAAATCACTTTTCACTTTATGAAATCACTTAAAAGTGATTTTAGGTTACCTTTACATGAGCTTTAGAATTTATTCATGGAAAAGCACAAAGCTCAAAATACTCACCATAAAAGGTGACTCGAGAGACTTTTGAACACCGTAATTCTTCCAACGCAAAAAACTTCTCCATGCAAAAGGGCTACGGAGATAAATGAGCACTCGTAATTAAATATTACTCCAATATGCATTCCATGTTGGACACTAGTATTTTAGGAAGGTTCAAAGATCTTTCACGCAAGTTTCTTCTATAACGTTGAACACCAAAAAAAAAATTAAACTGCAGAAGGTTCAATTCGAATAATAATTTGGCATGAACATGGGAGCATCTTTTCACATTGAAGCAGAAAATTTACGCTGCACCTTAAAAAAACCAACACGTTTGTTGAATATGTATAAAACTACCGTGCAGAAGAAATAAATCGGACTACCAATAAATCTTATCCAAAATATCTTGTCATCGCATCACCTTTATAAGTTGTCTAGCTCTCGTCAGTGAATAACAGTGTGCTTTATATTCAGAGTCAGTTTTTGTTTTGTCGTCATCTCAGCCTTTGTTTTGCCTTTATATTCAGAGTTAGCTTTGGTTTTTCCATCAGCTCAGCCTTTGTTTTGATGTTAGTTCATTGAATTCTAGCCAAAAAGTGGAATAGTTAGACAAAGAGCCACAAGCACCAAGCACCTGCACACACACCCTACTTTCCTTGATTACGATGTATCCATTTGTTAAACGAATATGTATAGATATGAAAAAATGGCAGCAAAAAACAATCCAGTGAGGTATCCACGAGGAGGAATGTTGATAGTGTGTTTTTGAGAACCACTAAAATAAACAATTATTTGTTTCTTTAGGGAAGATTCGTCAATATTTTTACCCATTTTTCATCCCACAGAATCATGATAGATCTCGAAATAGCAACATGAACTAGTCTTTCACATGCTACAACAGCTAACGACCATCTAATTGAAGGAAGCCGCAGATTGGAAAATTGCAAATTGTAAATGTCCCAGCTCTATGGAGAAATATTCTGAAAGGGTAAACGTTTTAAACACTACCTAATAAATATCCTTCTCCATTTGCAGTTTCATGTGTTGTTTGATGAACAAATTAGCCTCTCACCCTTGATCGTTGTTCGGAAAGTTTTTTCCTACTTTGATATCAGACCTTATTTTCAAAGCATCTCTCTTTTATTTTTTGGTAGAACTTGGACATCGCCGCTTCCCGTTGGGCAGATCACGAACTCACAACTTGAGCTCATTCACATGTAGTCTCTCATAACAGATCTTCACAAAGTCGAATCTTAAATTGCATTCAACGCGGATTTGTGCTACAAAATGTGATTCGTGGATCATGTCTATTCCATCAATGATTAGAAGATTATTCAGCAGATCCATGCTCACTATATCTTCCCTCACACCAATGCCTTAATTCAGTCTAGCATCACGCCAAGTAGTCACATAACACTCAAATATGATACCACATGTAGAAAACTAATCAAATAATAAAACACATAAAAACACCAGATACGTAGAATTGGTGGAAAGGGACTGAGAGCCTTACTACATTCCTCACATATTCTTCATTATTAAAATAATGTTATAATACAAATAAATAGATGAGGAAGTTGTCTCAAGATATTGCGTCTATCTTGGACAACTTGGTTGAGAAAATACCTCAACCACACACCCTAATCTAGGAGTTAAGTTAGGTAGGCCTAAACTAACTCCTAATTAAGAGGACCCAACTTAATCTAGAAAATTAGGAATAAATTCCTAATTTTCAAGATTAATTAATTTAATTATATTTTTGGATTTATAATTGTTTTTCTCACATGAGAGTGAGGTTAATACGGAATGAAATAAAGTGCTTCCAAATTATAAGTTTTTTACAATGGTATGATGCCCATGGAGGTCGTCTATGTTGTGCCCTTCTATCAGCCCTCTCATAGTAACACCACACTAACAACTCAGGTTGTGGTGAAGCTCAACTCTTTGCAGAGTCCAGCCACGGATTTGATCAAGTATTTCACTATCAATCGCAATATTACAATGAGGATCACTGGGGATTTTGGAGCTCAACTACCATTTCTACGAATAAATTCACCAAAGATTCAGGTACGGTCGAATTCAGTTACTTGGTCGAAAAATTGAACAACTTCGTAGTTGATTTCAGTGATTTTTAGTGAGAAAAATGTTTCTTCTTGCAGTCTATTTCTAGATTGTGGGGAGTCCAACATGCAATGCGTACCAAAATTCCCAGCATTAATAGGGTGAGTTTCTCAAGTTTCTCCTAATAGTAAACATTTATTTTCGTTAGTCCAAATTTATCTTTGATGTGAAAGTTGAAAATAATTATTATTATATTGTATTAATGGAGAAATGGTTACATAGTTGTAACATAACTCCTTAAGTTAGGATTAGTTCCTAGGTTGTAGGAGTTTGTTCCCAACTCCTTATTCTTTTGTGATGTATTTATTATTGTATCATTGATTGATTGAAATTAGAGTGTACGCTCCAGTTTGTGTAGTCTCCAGGTGCAGTAATCACCTATGAGTTTCTTTGTTATTCAATTCATTTCTTTAGTTTCCAGTTTTTATCAGTGAAATCCCTATGAGGAATAAGATTTCAAATTAGAGGCGGATTTGTTTTATGATTTCTATAGATTACCATAATCCTTCAAGTTTACTTTTGAAAAATAACTAATATGCCTATTTTTCCTTTTTTTCAAGAAGAAAAAAAACACCATCATCTATTAATGAAAACAGGGGATGATTACAGGGCATATTTTTGGATCAAGGGTCAAAATCCACCCATAATCTATAGAATCTACAATTGATAATATAAAGTATCCAAAACAAAAACAAAAAATAAAAAACTTGCATCATTGCCACAAAAGGATTTTGTAATTTGCCCAAAGCAGGAAAAAAAACTTGCTCCACTGCCATATTAAGAGAATATCATAATAAAAAATCAGAAAACCTTCTGCTAAAGAGAGCCCCGACATCCAAAACAAACCAGAACAAAAAAAATAATTGAAGAGGATCTAGAATGCAATCTAACCCAATCGAATCATAGTGTCTGAGGAGAGCTATTGAAAGTGGATCGATCTAGGCGAGGCAAAGATGATTATTTTTGATAAAATACCAGCCTCCTTGTTGTGCTCATGATACATGTGCGAGAAGGAGATAGGTAGGAAAAAAAGAGACAGATTCCTAATCCACTCCTCCCATGAGATAAGGTTCATAGATTGGAGATTGTAATGATTATTGGGCCAATGTATAATGTCTTTAGAGTATCCAAATATGGAAATTTTATTTACACCAAGCTAGGAAGCATAACAAAGAGAGCCCCATAAGGCTAGTAACTTGACCCTAGTATTCATGTCCCTCCTTCCAAACCAAGAGAATCTGAAATGGTGATGAGAGTTTAGAAAAATGATCATTCCACAGCCACAAGAGCCAAAGGAACAGACTCCATCAAAGAAGCTAAGGGGGAAGGAAGACCAAAGGTCTAAGGAAGTGCAGCAAGGGTAGGGAACTGGTGAAAATTATTTGAAATATACTATGATTGAAGAGTTGGTTATACATATTGAAATATGGGAGGGTTCAAATATTAGAGCATTACAGGCACTCAAGATGCTCCACAGGAGGAAAAAGGGAAGGGTCATGAGGGATGTGTGTAGGGAAAAAAATGTTGGATGCAACCAGGGATGTGATCCCATAAAGAGGTTGTAGGGGAATCTAGGAGTCTGAGCAGTTCTAGCTGCATCGCTCTGGAGAAAGGACAATGAAATAAGGTGTATGGCCTCCTCACCAAACTCGTTTCAAAGGCAACATCGTCGCAGACCCTGGAACCCACTTTTGGAAAGGTTTTCCCAAGTCAAAATTTAATTGTGAAACACCAACCATAAGAAACATTTCAGCTTTAGAGGCACTTGCAAACGCCAAGATCTAGGGAGAAATGGGAAGGTCTTCATTAGTCCTGGTTGAGGGGAGATTAATTTGTATGCCTATTTTACATATATTTTCCCATTGTGATAGCCTCCCTTCCAAGTGTGTCCTCCACAT
Source organism: Pinus albicaulis (assembly GCA_034641835.2). NCBI lineage: Eukaryota > Viridiplantae > Streptophyta > Pinopsida > Pinales > Pinaceae > Pinus > Pinus albicaulis. The sequence goes on from CM076571.1 coordinate 480,333,478, forward strand.
GTGAATGTGAGATCCCTGAAAGTTGTAGATTATGAATATATGTAGCCCGGTCTATAGATAGATGAGCCTAGATATTCATAGAGATTGCATCTAGCGAAAGGGGACTGAAGGAACCTGTTGTCGAAATGACTGCAATGTCTTTGAGGACCTGAATGTTCACACCATGAAGAAAATAAATTAGAGGAAATGAGGGGGGTGAGGGCCATCCATATAGGATAAGATACCAAGACCAATTTTAGCAATAGCTTCATTGCCAATGTTCCGAGATAAATTAGCTAGGAACCAGTGTTTTGAAAGGAGAAAACTCCTCCAAGTTCATGAGATATTTGCTGACAGTAGAGCTCCATCTTGAACCCATCCTTATAGGCCCTTATTATGGAGGTATTTTGATTTGATAATCCTACCTTGGAGACCTTTTCCATTTACAACCCTATCAATATTTTTCAAATGGTGAGACAGATTGAAAAATTCCATGTTTTTGAGGCCCCGACCACCAAGCTCAACCAATCTAGACAACAAATCCATCCCTGCAATATTAAATTTCCTTTGAACAGAACGAGATCTGGCCTAGAGGAATCGAGAAAAAATGTTGTTGACCTTGTGAATGACTCCCTTAGGGATTTTATATATGTGCATTCAATATACCAATGTGATCTGCAAAATAGATTGTATGAGGATGAGTCTTCCATCCAAAGAGATCCATTTGTGAGACCAAGTGAAAAGGTTCCTTTATAGCTTGTCAATCATCCAAGACCAACTATTGTTATTGTATCCCGTCGGTTTCAGGGTGAAACCTAGATATGTGAAACCCCATTCCAAGGGGATGGAAATGACTCCAAATATAGCTATTATTTCCTTCAATCTTTCCCCTTCCTTCAACGATAACAGGTCAGACTTAGCTTTATTCATGATCAACCCCGATGCCTGGCCAAATTTATCAAGGATTTCATGTAGCACCATCCATTCATTGATGTTTGATTTTCCGATGGCCAAGAATTCATATGAAAACATTAACTTCCACAAAACGTATGTGCGGGATAAGGTATGTAAAAAGGTGTAAACTTTAGAAACAACAAATTTAGAACCAAATGTTTTGATTTATGCACAATGTGCATTAGAATGTGTGTCCACAACATTGTTTTTTTTTTTCTTCCAAATTACGAGAATTCGTAAACCTCCAACATAAAGGTTTGGGTTCAAATCTTAGGGATTTTCGTATGTATTTTAATGTAACGTGATTTCATATAAAATATATTAGTCAAGTTAACAAAGTTTCAAACTTCATTGCATATAAGCCATATTAGGCAAGTTAATTGAGTTTCAAACTTAACGATACCCCATTATTGGTCAAACAAATGCTTGGGACATCCAACATTTGGCCTAACTTGATGGGTTTAGTGCGTCAACGACTTTAGGAATACTCTTTTGGATTTATGGCAGTGTAATTAATGCCCCTCTTCCTTAGTTACACATATGCAACAAATTCCTAATCTTTAATATGCAACTGCCTCAGTGACACCTAACCGTTCATTTAAATTCTTTGGGAGAGGCTATTCTTATTATTTTGTGCTTTTTTAAAAAATATATTGAATAAGGTATGTATAAAATGGTTATTAGTAACAATATCTTGTAGTTGGAAATATTATTGTTTCATTCAACATTGGGGCTATCCCCAACTAGGCTAAAAAAGGAAAGAAAAAAGGTATGTATAAAATGGGAAGCTTTCAAAACTTGATGTACCAAATATTTTGATTTATGCCCATTATGCATGGGAAAGTGTGTGCCTAGTGTTGTAGTGGATTTGGTGCATGGATGTACGAAATCGCACCAGTTTAAGGGGTGTGGTTTACCCCTTTAAACTATAGGTAATAGGCAGAAAGTGGTGGAGTTAAAAAGCATACAATCTAGAGGAAAAAGGACGCAAATGTATACTCAAATTAAACTAAAACTAAAACTAAAATATACAAAAGCTATTGAAGAGAGTCAAACGATAATAATTTAAATGGTGGCTCTAGGCCCCTTCTTATTAAGCATTTTATACGAAGAAGAAATTTTACCCACTTGCCAAAGGGCCCCTAGACAATGGTTCTAGGTCTCGATGCAAGGATGTTGTTTTCCAAGCTCGCCTCGATGTAGTCTACCTCTCTCTCTACTGCAATGGACTAATATTGTTTGTTGTCCAACAATTGAGTCCCCTATTTCTCCAGCTCCGGGTCACACACTATTGGTATTGCTTGGGCAATTCTGGCCAGCATAACAATGTGATCACCCATTCTTCATCTCATGGTGGCTTTATAAAGGGGATTTCAAATCCTCCTTCCCTCCCTTGGTACATGGTGGATGGTGACCCAAGGGAGAGGTATGATTCCATTGTGTGCTCACATAGTGTCTAAGGAGGAGTTGGTGACTATCCTTAGGTGGCTTCATGTAAGGAGTAACTTGTCCTTTGCTTTGTGTGGTCCCGGATAGTGACATTTTACCACTTTCAGGAATGTGTGCTTATCAAGCAAAAAGGCACGCAGAAGGCACTCTTCTCGAAGGATAATGCACACAATCAGCATCTAAGACTAGTTCAAATTTGATTTTCTCAAAACCTTAGAGATTTTAAATACTTTCAAGATTCCATAATGTCTTCCTGCCCTGTAAATCCTTTGTCTTGACAATAGTTAATGTCATCTTTTGTTGTACGATTTTCCATTGTTAATAGTTTCCCCCTAATGTGTGAGGTCTAGGAAGGACTGTATAGCTGAAATACATTATATTTTTTTTTTCTTTATCGTGTGTATAGAGAGGGAGAGACCTGCGTGAAGCTTTGCAGTTGAAAACACCCTACACCAGTTCCAAGAATGACCAATTCTAAGAGATCCCTACAAGAAAACACAATTTACAATACATATACAAAATTTCAATGAGGTGGGCATGTCCCATGCTCGTGATGCTATGGCTAGTTAAAAAAATTGACAGATGTATATTCTGTCATGCCACTACTATGGTAGTTGACGATGACTGCTGACGCCCTCAGGGGAATTTTTTCTTTGACAATAGGTGGAATGTGGTACCCATATGCGTAAGCTTGGTATGGAATATAGATGCACAATGTACGAATAGGTGCAGGCTGGGACCTTCCCGTGTAAGCATTGTTGACATAAACACTTATGGAGGCACGTGTCTTCGACAGATCTGATCAAAGTGCTATGGTTGTGAGGTACGATACCATCTTGACATGAAAGCTTTTGTCATAGTTGAATGTCAGGAGGATCAATGACAGGTGTGGATAATGATGTCTCCCACAGTGCCACCCGAGGATACCCCTTTGCATGGGGAGGGGTGATCCAAGGTACCGCTTCCTTTTTCGAAAAGAGGTACCGAAGTCGACAAAAAGGAAGCCTCAACCGAACCATGGGTTGCTAACCTGAGGGGTCAGGGACTTGGATGTGATGGGTTTAACATAGGCATGTTGGAAAGTGGTGATTGAAAACTGATGACGGGAATTCAGTGGCCCGAGATCAGAGTATACTTAAGCAGCTTGGTGATAGTCATAATTATTTCTGAAGGGGAAAATCCCTGGAGTCGATAGGACTTCTAGGGCAGGTGTAAACTAGCTATGAATGTCATGATGTTGCATGTGTGGGGGAGAAATACTTCGACCAAGGGTGTTCAAAGACTGTTGCCATGGGAGAAAAGATGAAATGCGAGGGTGAGGGGACGAAGTGAACCATTTGCGATCCTTGTACACTTACTAGAATAATAAAATAAATAAGGTTTGGTTTGTACAAAACATAGAGACGGGTACCCCAAAACATGAGAGTGTTCGCTCACTGATGTTGTGAGGAAGGTGTTTTGCTGGGGGTGGGGGTCCCATTGGTTGGTCTCATGTGCGGGGTTGATGAAGTGGATGAAAAAAAATATCACAGATGGGATTATGTTGGTGGAGTTATGGTGGGCCAAATTCGAAGCGCGGTGGTGTGCTTTTGATCTACTTATACAACCTGATCGCTCGGGAAGGGGGGTTTAGCTTGTATGGTAAACTTGACCTTATGCATGATGAATGGATAGGCATGAGGTGCTTCCCAAACTGAAGTGGTGTGGCCATGGCGTCACTTATGTTTGTGATATATGGTCTACTGTGAGTGATGAGCGCCATGCAGGGGAGGCTCTACCGACCAATGCAGATGTTTATCATGTGCAAGGTGAGGTTATGATAAACACAATCGGATATGAGGACCCTATGTTTTATTTCTGATGGAGAAATGATGTTAGGATATGCATATTTTTGTGGGACTCTATCATGTTGGGGGTAGAATGATACCTGCTCTGGAACTTTCAGGAGATAATGTTGTGGATGGTTTGCAAGCTTTTCCTGCAAAAACAACTACGTCAAGTGAAAGCATCTTATTTTAATCAAATATTATTGAAAGGCATGAGCTTTTAAAAAGGAAGATGAGAGAGGGCATACCTGCCACCGCTGAAAAACTATTTGCTCTGCAATGCGAATGTGTGGCATCACTTTTGTTCATCATGGAGTTGTTACTTGGCTCCTAGTTTTGATTTTAGTTGAGGTTTCGCCCAGACTGAGATCATGGGGGGAATTTTCCGGTTACTGCCCCTTGTCCAAGATCTCCCCGAATAATATTACTACTGCCTAGGTGACCTTACGTCAAATACCTGACCAAACCATCTGCAACAATCAATGCGCTTGATAACTCAAGAGGATGAGGCAACTAGGTTCCCCTATCCCTGGTTGGTGTATGGTGGTTTGGGGGGAGGAGGGACAAATGGTTGTCTTTCTGGTGATTGTTGCTCCTCCTACAGGTATGGGATGACACGAGTTTCATTTCCCAGAGAAAGGGTGGTGGGATCCTCTTGATAGGACCGCTCGATGGCATCCAAGGCATCCCTATATTGTGGGATCTCTAGGAAACAATAGGTATAGTGCCCATAGATGCTGCAGATAGCACATGCGTGATTGGTACGCAACGCTCTGCCTTTTTATGGGAACATGGCATCAAGATTTCTGTTTCAGAGCCAAGTAGTGGTTTTAATTCATCCAAATCCGGACATATATGCGTAGGATGACCGATTATGTCACATATGGCGCAAACTAGTGATTCATGTTGAATGGTGAGGGTCACCATCTTCTTTCCTCTCTTCTCAGTTTTCTTAGCTGTAATCATTGGTTTTGCAATGGGTGTTTCTTTTGCAGGGTTGGTTTCGACCGTTTTGTGGATGAGTGAGGGCTCCTCGAGACTGAGAGCCTTCAATCCTGTGGTAGTAACATGGGTGGCTCCTATTGTAGAAGGCGGATCAAGGTACCAAAGTGGGAATGCCAATGATATGTTGGGTAATACTAGTGTTTCCAAAACCTGTTGGGAGACGAAGCCAGCTGGGGGGTAGAGGAAAGGGGTTTGGGAGGCGGCATCTGCTAGAGAGGCTGCCATGGCCGATGCCTTGGTGTCATTACTGCTTGAGTCTATGTCTTGACTAGCCTCGGCACTTGATGTGGACATCATGCACACCAGAGCCCATGTGACATCGGGTGATGCCTCAAGGATAATGGGACGATCTCCTAGGAATGACCCTAGAACGAACGACGGTTTGAATTGGCCAGGGCTATATTCTTGGTACCGTGAAAGACCATCCGAGGCTATATATACATAGGGTATAATTACATTCTTGTTGGTTAGGGGATGCTTCTCACTATGTGTAAGCTGGTATACAGTAATGATGTTGTCCTCATGGGGGAACATCATAATGCGGAAGAAGGAGGAGGCTATGGTGAACATGGCATACATATAACTCCACCCGAGGAGTATATTGTAATCCAAGTGAACTTCCAAGACTTCAATGTCTATGTGGAATGTCTTTCCAGCTAAACAGACTGGGACATTTTCGTAGAGGCCGACGGGGGTCGAGGGATGACTGTCATATGCTCAAAGTGTTATGACTGAGGGTTTTAGTTCGGGAGACCCTAACTTATGCCAAACATTTTTTGACATGATGCATTTCGATGCACCCTCATCTATAACACATCAGTTAATAGTGATATTTTGGACCAATACTAGTATCTGGAAGGCAACAATTGAAGGAAGTCGAGGGGTGGCTTTGTCTAAGTCAAAATCCATCAAGCACGTATCGGTAGGGTTGATGGCGCCTAATGCAGAAATTATGGATTTCCTTTGTTTTGGGCACGATTGTAAGGCTTACAAAGCTAACATAGTAGTGGAAGATTGAGTTGAATCCTCCACAATGCTATAATTATGGGCCTCTTTGGAGTAGTTTCCTGCTCGCCTATTAGGTCCCTTTGCCATCTTTGTCAATGGTTCTATAGGAATATTTGAAATGGTAAAACGTGCAGCTGGCACACTGGTAATTTCCCCTGATGTATTGGTGTCTGGTGGGGTGTCATAGTTGTAATTCAGTGTTTGGAAAAATATCTCTTCCCCAGTCATGTAGATTTCATGGCTTCTTTTCCCGGAATCATCTGGTTTTTGCTGGTGAGTTCTTACCTTCCCTTGGTTGGGGAAAGTTTCTTGCATCACGGCGGGTTGCTGGGAAGATCCTTATTATCCTCGATGACTCTCTATCTTTTTTAGCTCAATGAGATTGGGATAGTGGTGATTATAGTACCCGTACTCTCCACATATTGAACAGGAATGGTTTGTTTGAAGAGGTGGCCTTTTTATCTGCCATTGGGCATTTCTTGGCTCTTGGTTCTAATTCTAGTTGGAGTTACCTCTAGCCTGGGATCACAGTGGGCACTGTTGGTTGCTGCCCCTTCTCCATGGTTCCCTTTTGGCTTGATTTTGGATTTTTTCTTTAACACTCTAGGAGGGTAGTTCTCCTAGTTATACTGGTGTGGTTGGTTTTGGGGCGACTGAACAAAGTTCACCTGTGCATTGGTTTGCATAGGTGGGTCATGTTCTGGGAACTGAGCATAACGTTGTCCTGGGTTTGTACCTAGACATTGGAGGGGGGCTCTTCCGTCAGTGTTTCTTTCGGCATATTGCGTCCCCTTAGCCAGAGGATAAGGTCCTCCTTGGTGATACGCTTGCGCCCTATTACTCAGATTTTGGTGAGGCATATGATGACTTTGAAATCTGGTTTGAGACATGCTGTAGGTATAACTACATGTGTAACCGGGGTTTTCACTGTTGCCACCTAGGTAACCTTGGGTCATTGACATAATTAGCCCGTCGACGCGCCTTAAAATTCTTGATAAGTTTGCAGGCGTGGGGTGTTAGGTAGGATGTTGTAAATGTATCCTAAATACGTATATATCAGTTCAAGCTTTTGGTCTTTACTAATTGCATCCTCTTCAGATATGGGGTTTTGCTGAGCCACATCTTTTTAAATCTCCCCGTCAGATTTTTCAAGAATAAATCTATGACCCGATCATATTTATGGATGGCGGGGGTTTGTCTAAAATGAGTTGGTAATTCCATTCCCGAATCATGGTGAACAGGTAACTGAAAATATTTTAGGAATGTGGTGGCAAGGGCACAAAAGGTTCCATGTGAAGCAGGAGGTTGCTCCACATGCCACTTCGCGGCTGCTCCTGTAATAGTGCGTTGAAATAGCCTCAAACGAATAGTGTCGTCGATGATACTATTCGATGAGAACCATAGGTGAAAGGTCATTACATGATTACCAGGGTCTTCCGCTTGCTTGCCTTCAAATTTTTGTATATCCGAAGGGAGCTTCGGGGGCATGGGAGGCCATGTAGGATCGTGTGTGATGGGGTCATTTTCTATCTTGGTTAAATCGGGTAGATTCAACTAAGCTAAGAAAGGTGACTGGGAGGTTGATGCCATTACAATGTCTGAAGACATGACGTTCTGGTTAGAACGAGGGTTAGTCTGCGACGTACCCTGTTGTGTATTCAGCTGGCTTCCGAATGGGACGCACTCCTCTGCCCCCTAGGGGTCGAGGGAGGATTTGTGTGTTTTGTGGTGTTGGGAGACCCACTAGGGTTCCCAACTATGGCTGCTCCAGTGAAGGATGAACCAATTACAATGGCAGTGTTCCGTCTTTGATGCCTAAATTGCGAAAGACCAGGAACCCCTCTGGGTAATGGGGGGAGGTCCAAAAGATGCCTGGATCGACGAGGTTCTATTGGGACCATTCGGGTGTTGACCAGGTTAGGTTTTGGAAAAATTTGAGAGGATAGAATCTATGATCAAAGAAAAATTATGGCCACATACATTAAAAAAAGTGAAAATAAAATAATTTTTCCCTTTAAATTAATCTATGTGATCAATCAAGAAAAAAAAGTGGTTTTTTGTTTATTTGCGTATGATACTCAAAATCATAGAAGACCTATTGCATCCTCAAACACTCAAAAGTAACTGGGCCTTGACAATATTTCTTTCCAGTGATGGCCCAACGTCCCGTAAGAGCTGGCGACACCCCCAGTTAGTCGAAGAGAATCCACCAAGGTAAGGGTAGGGAGTCTGGCGCTTGCCTACACCGTCACCTATAGGGTAAAGGATGCCCTATATTTTGGCCACTAAGAACCACCATCCCATGTGAATGTTCAAGTCTTGGCCTTCTTGGTAGTCAGCTAACAGTACCGAGTATCATCTGAGTCAGGTAGCCCCAACTGATGCTGCACGCACTACACCTAAGCCTAACCCCCTCTGAATTGGGTCTCTGTTGTGCTCGGTTTTTCTTTGCCATGGGTTGATAGGTTTATTTGAAACTCCCTAAATACGCAACTTCCATGTTTCAATATGAATTATGATCAAGGCGGCTTATTGGATGCCTACCCCCTTGATCCTAACTTAAGCTATAAATTATTTTGTGGCCCCTGTTGGGATAATTTAGTGAGTTTGGTTAAGTTATTTTTAAGTGTCTTGCTTTTCTTAGTGGGTGAGTGTGTGTGAGCAGAAGGTGAACAAGAACATAGTTTTAACATGTGGATATCATTGATCCTTTACAAAAAACCCCTATTTAAACTATGTTATATTGTTCCTGGCTCAAATGGAAAACATGTGCAGATAATGGGTCGCTTTCAAATTTTCCTTGTTAATCTATGTGACTAACTATAGGGAGATGGAGAATTATGAATATGGAGAGTTCATATGCCTACCTAGGATCATCAGAGGGTGCAAAGGTAGTAGAGATTACTTGCTCTTCTCAATCCTAGTCCCACAATTCCTAATGCAAAAATTTAACTAAATTAAAAAATTTCTACACTAGAAAAAAGAAAAATTTCTATGCATGCATGGTCTTGGGCCACTTACTTGGACTAGTTATCTAGGTGTGAATACCAAAATTTTCAAAAAATAAATTTTTCGGAATGCAAGTTAATTTTCCCCCTACTTAAACTATGTGACGATTTTTCAAAAGCCAACATGAAGAAAAACTAACTCTAAGCCTACATAAAGCAGCTAAAGGTGAGTTCTAACAAGTTGTGGGGTATCACAACAAGTGCTGGTAGAAACACTAGGGGCTGCCAAGCACCCTACAAGCATAAAATGACATAATCTTGAGAGAAATTTCTCATTTTGTGAATTGCATGCAAAAGCCCGTGACAGGTGCGCTTTCTACATACAGGTCAGCACTGAACGGATGTCCTTCGCATCTGTGAGGAACAAATCTGCGCAAATTCCTGCAAGTAAAAAAAAATTAGGAGCTTCTCTTCTTCAGTCTATCACTCCAAGTGAATCTAGGGACTGCAAGATAGATTCAAGGACTATCAACTCCACTCTCCAGCATAGACAGAGGTCTCCTGCAAAAGAAGGCACAACCACATAAACTTGGTAAAATTCTAGTGGAGTCACCAATCCTATTGTGGTGGATTTGGCACACGGATGTACGAAATCGCACTAGTTTAAGGAGTGTGGTTTACCCCTTTAAACTATAGGAAACAAGAATAAAGTGGTGGAGTTCAAAATCATACAATCTAGAGGAAAAATCATGCAAAGGTATACTCAAATTAAACTAAAACTAAAAAAAATATACAGAAGCTATTGAATAGAGTCAAACGATAATAATGAAAAAGACGGCTCTAGGCCCCTTCTTATTAAGCATTTTATACGAAGAAGAAATATTACCCACTTGCCAAAATGCCCCTAAACAATGGTTCTAGGTCCTAATGCAAGGATGTTGTTTTCCAAGCTCACCTCGGTGTAGTCTCCCTCTCTCTCTACTGTGATGGACTAATATTGTTGGATGGCCAACAATCAAGTCCCCTATTTCTCCAGCTCCAGGTCACACAATGCTAGTATTGCTTGGGAAATTCTTGCCAGCATAACAATGTGATCACCCATTCTTCATCTCATGGTGGCTTTATATAGGGTATTTCAAGTCCTCCTTCCCTCCCTTGGTACATAGTGGATGGTGACCCAAGGGAGAGGTATGATTCCATTGTGTGCTCCAAATATTCAATTGTGTGCTCACATAGTGTCTAAGGAGGCGCTGGTGGCTATCCTTAGGTGGCTTCATGTAAGGAGTAACTTCTCCTTTGCTTTGTGTGGTCCCGGATAGTGAAATTTTTCCACTTTCAGGAATGCATGCTTATCGGGAAAAAAGGCGTGCAAAAGGCACTCTTATCGAAGGATAATGCACACAATCATCATTGAAAACTAGTTAAAATTTGATTTTCTCAAAAGCTTAGATATTTTAAATACTTTCTAGATTCCATAATGTCTTCCTACCCTATAAATCCTTTGGCTTGACATTAATTAATGTCATCTTCTGCTGTACGATTTTCCAGTGTTAAAATCTAGCTTTAGCGATACTCTTTTGTTATTCCACTTGTGCAACCAATTCCTAATATTTAATATGCAACCACATCAATGACATCTAAGCATTGAGATAATTGGTGGGATATAGGGAATTGAGCATGTCAGAGGTGAGTGAATATATATATATATCACCTATGACATGCTCAATTCCTTCTGTCCCACCATATTTTTATTGTGTGGAAAAATCAAGTGTTGTTTAAGTGCATGATTTAGCATGTGACCTTCATGATAGTGGACTACATGTGACATATAATCATTGTAAGGCTTGAGGAGAAGCTTAGTTTTTTGAAAATGGCAACAAGAAGAGGCTTATAATTTAATTTTCCCTTAATTAAATTAGAATTAAGTTGAAATTCCACATCACATGACAACTTGTACAAGTTAACTGAGTTAGGAAGACTTATTTAGCTCATTCAATTCGAGTTGAGGGTCAAACTAGAGGCATGTAGAGGTCGCTCTAATTTCTAGGGGTCCAGTTACCATTTATTTTGAGTTGCAATTATTTAACTTAATTATTTGAGTTAAAATTAGTTTAACTAGTTCTAACAGATGGAGGAACTAGTGAGAGGTCCAATGCATTAAATCTAATTTAATTCACATGCAGTGATCAATCAGATAACTGATAATTCACTATAAATAGCTGTTGCATGTCAATTCTAAGGAAGACCCGGTTGAGATTGGAGTTAAAGGGAAGTATACTATCATCTGTATAATTATAAAATTGTATAGGCCATGCATGGAGTTAGCAGAAGGACTTAGATGTATTTCACAGTCATTAATTGGGAAATTCCTAATTAATAGGGGCTCTATTTCCCTAGGGATTCTGCAAGCAAGGCAAGGCATCTAGAGGCAAGAAATTGGTTAAGTATTGGACCAAAATCTTTTGGGATAGAGTGAGACAGTCAGAGAGAGTGCAGAGAGCTCTCAAGCCTAAGAGAATCATTTTATTGTTTCATATTATTTGACTTATGAAATATACAAATAGCAGGGCTTTTAGTTAATGATTTCGCCAGATAAATCTTTGTGTTTTGCGATTGAAATAATTTATCTTTCTTGTTGAAGTAATTATGCGATCGTAATTGGTTTCCACAATTTGTAGAATAGATTCTACTATTCTTTTTCGTAGAATATTACAAGATCAGTTGAATCTATGTGGATTTTCTACATGGTATCGGAGAAGCAATCACTATAGAAGAGAAGACTACAAGTTTGTTTGGTTAGGTGAATCGAATTTACAGGTCTACTCTTCAAGGAGAACAACATAATCAGGATGTGCTTCTTTGGATTAAGACTTGAATATGCCCTTGAGGGTATTTCAAATTACATAGCTTGGAAGGACAAGATGGAATCAGTGTTGGAGTAAAACAAGTTGAAGGAGTTCATAGACAACGATATTACCAGGCCCGCAACAACATATACTTAAAATCTTGATGCATGGAAGAATAATGTAGCAAAGACGAGAAGGATTATTTTAGAAGGATTTTGAGATCATATTCTCTCGAAAATCCATCGAAAAGAAACTCCATATGCTATGTGAAAGGACTTAATAGAATTTTTTCAGAGCAAGAGCAACCAGAGGAAACTGGTGCTAAAGGACAAGCTAAAAAATATCAAGACGGAGAAGAGCGGAACAATACCAAAATACTTGATGAAATTGTCTCAATGTCGATATGAGATCGGAAGTTTCGTGTGACAATTTTCGAGGATGATATGGTGAGCCTAGCACTTCTAGGCCTTCCCAAGAGCTGGCACAACTACCAGGATTCAGTGAATGGGAGGGAGAAGGCACCATAGTGGAAATGATTGTGGTTGGACTTGGTACAAGAAGATATTCAACAGAATAACAGAGATGGATCATCATCAAAGACTGATGATGAGGATAATTGTGCCTTGGATGGAAAGGAAAATAAAGGAAAATTGAATGCATCCCATTGCAAATCAGATTCTGGTCAGGCATGAAAGAAGGACTTGTTGAATATTAAATGCTTTCACTGTCATGAGCTTGGACACTAGAACAAAAATAATTTGTAGAATAAGGTTGGCAAGAAGCCCTAAGGAGGACAGGCAGGTAAAGCACTTGCTTCACAATTCAAGATGGATTTCATTCTCATTGAATGCATGGTTTCATCGGTGATGGGTTTTATGTGGTACTTGGATAGTGAATCTTCATTCCATATGATCGACAACAAAGAATTCTTCAGCATCTTGTAGGAGAAGGATCTATAGATACACATCGAGATGGGAGATGATAGGAGGTATATCGCGACCAAAATAGGTATTGTTACCTTTCAGAGGGAGGATGGTACTCCTCTCACATTAAAATATGTCATGTATGTTCTTGGTTTAAAGAAGAATTTATTTTAAGTTGTTATGTTAGAATATCATGGCTATGATGTGATATTTAGAAAATGAAAGGTCTTCCTTCATCACAAAGCCACAGGATAGGTGAATAAGATTTAGGTTTAGGTAAATAACCTCTACAAATTTGATGTAGAAGACTATGCTTCCTTGAGCATTAAAGAAAATAAGGAGAAGAGTCGATACATCTGTGAGTTATGGCATAGAATATTAGGCTATCTACACAATGTCTCTTTGAATATCATGCAAAAAATTTCTATAGGACTTCCGAAGGGTGCACTTGTGTTAATCCAGGTTTTAATTGATGTCAATATAGCATTATTGGGATGGAAAATATTCTTGTGATGTCATAACCTCATGTACCCTTTCTCTTGATGAAAAAACCTAGAAACTGGATGATATCCTTACCCTTAATGGATACCGCACTATTGAAGGACTATACATGAATGACCAAACTTGATGATGTCATACCTGATGGCACTTGATGAAGGTATTGATGAAATGGTTGGAGACCTCATAATGACATGGAGGACCATTTGATGACATGCACAATGTTTGGAGACATGACATGAAGGACTTGGAGATCACTTTATGGCATATGATGAAATTGTTGTAAGATTTCATCTAATGATATGGATGGTGGTTGGAAGATTACCTTGAAGCTCTCTTGATAACAAAATAATAAATGATGCACTATGGTTGATGACATATCACTGCACTATTACATGATGTCAAGATGACATGGATAATTTACATGATAACACTATGATGAAGAACTTGGAGACACACTAATAACCTCTTGTTGTACTAATCATCAATCCCTAATGAACTCTTGTTGTCCTAATCATCTTCTGCACTAAATATTTTAGAAGCAGTCACAAAGAAAAATATATTTGAAAACCATGGAGGCATCCATTCAAAATGAATCCAACACCATATTAAATAGGTTTTTTCCTCTTTCTAATGAGCCCTCACTTGCCCAAAAACTCAGAGTAGTTGAAGAAAAAATGGTTTTTTAAGTTGAGAAATATATATTTTATTAGAATATGACGTAAGTCAACCTACATATGTCGGCTCTCACTCTCCAACAGTCAAGTCATTTCTTTAAACGATGAAATTACTATAAATACAATTATGTTTTCATCATTCTAGGAAAAACAAATTCGATGTGAATTATAGGAAGACAATGAACAAAACGTAAGACCAAGAAGGATTTTTAAATCACTGTTTGGGTAAGATTTAACCATGGTGACCTTACTAAATTTTGGATTTGTGGTCAGAAGACTGAAAAAGTGCAGGAGCATTAGAAGCAGCAAACAATGAACAAGATCTTTTGCTGGGTCAATTGTTTGGGGTTTTGTTTGTTCAAAACTCAGATTAAAACCTTGTATAAAGGCTTGAATCCATGGAATAGAAGCTAATAACAAAGCTCGGACTTTATTTTGTGGGAATATCTATGATACAACAATGCTATTATGGATGAAAAGAAGGGTTATACTTATTTTAGTGATCCTTAAAAGAGCTCTAGAAAGGTCTGGATATCAAAAAAAATGACACAATTGGAGAGCTCAAAACATTAGGACAGACTTGTAGAGAGCTTAGATGAAGAACTAACATGTAAAGGTGTGAAGGACGTTTCATATCATTAGTGAAGGAGATAGCTACAACACTAAGAATACCATACAGTTCACCCCTTTGTGGGTTCAATGATATAGTGAATATGGTGGCATCATCCAACTAACTGTGAAGGCATATGCAGTCAACCTTGAAGTGAATATTTCAAACCTTGATAGAGTTAGGAACCTCGAGACAAAAAATAATGTGAATTTTGTTGATGACAATTTGAAGATATCCTTGTAATATACACTGAAGCAACCTTGGAGTAGATCTATAATAATTCATTAAGATGAGTCTTCTTTTTCATTACTTAAAGCATTTATTGAAGAGTTGTGGGAGTTTTCATTGGAGAAATTTTGGAGGCTTATTGGAGCATCCTTGAAGAAACAGTGTTGAGGTACATTAAATAATCCTTAGAAGAATTATTTGGTGCAGAATTTTAGGCTTAGTGTGGTGTATTGTAGACACATTGTTAAGAAACGGTAGTTTTCCTTGGAGTTAATCTTGGAGACCATGATGCATTAGTCATCATGAAGTAACCTTGGATATCTGTGTTTTGGGTACCATTAAGAGTTGTGGTGACACCATCATGTGAAGAAAAAGGTTGTCATTGATGAAGTGACGTGGATACTATGTGAAGGCATTGTTTAGGATTGTCAGGGCTCGTTGAAAAAGACATTGGAAGCCGTGAAATATAACCAAATACATCTTGAAGAATTGAATTGGGAGGTTGGAGCCTCATAGATACAAGCTTGGTGCCTTGGAATATATGGTTGGATCCCTAGAGGATAGGAGTCCTCAGGAGACCAAGTCGAAGCATGTACCTTATATAGGGTTGGAGCCCTTGAGGTTGGTGCCTTAGAATTGACAAGGTTAGAGCCTTAGAAGTCTAATTTGGTTCTTGGAAAATACAGGTTGGAGCCTAGGAGGTTGAAGATAAGTGTCTTTATATAGGGTTGGAGCTCTAAATATATTGTACTTGATTGATTGTAAAGACGAAATTAATAAAATAATTTATTCTTGTTGTTCATTTTGTGTTCTAAATATAAGTGATCTAATCAGTAAAAATAAAAATTGAAAAGAAGTATTGATTTGCCCCCTCACTCAATATTTCCAACAATTGTATCAAAGCCAATACCTTCACTCAAATCCTAACAACTTGAAGGTTGATAATTAGAACAAAAATGGAAAATAAATGGAAGAAAGCCTCCAATCCTTCTAAATATGTCTCTTCCTCAACCATGAAAAATGAAGAAAATAAAATTGGGAAAGTTCCATTTTTCAATGGAAACTTTGATATATGGAAGATGAGAATGATAAATTTCTTAATGGTTGAAGGCATGGAAGTATGCGATTCACTGATTAATGATAGCATGATGGAAGTATAATCCAATGAGTATAATACAAGAGCAAGGAAATCAATCTTGAATGGGCTACTTGGTCCTATAAGGGCTAAAATGGAAAAATGATCATTAGCAAAATATTTGTGGGAAAAACTTCATGATCGTCACTCAAAAGGAGCATTGACCATGAATTCTAGTCAAGAATATGATGGAAAGCAAGAAGAAAATCCAAAATTCATTAAGGAAGTTGAAATTAAGAGTGATGGCATCAAGGCCATAGAATACCTAGAAGAAGAAGAAAGTTAAGAAGACTTTGAAGATTTCTTGACTAAACTTATAGCTAACATGGAAGAGATTAAAAGTTTGAAAAAGGAAAATGAGGATCTTAAGAAGAAAGAGAAATATGGTGACCAAGAAAAGACAAGGAAGGAAGTTGAGGTTTTCAAGCTTCATGTACAAGAAAGAGATGAGGAGCTCACCAAAATTAAGGAGGAATTTCATCAAAACAAAAGAAAGAATCACGAAGAAGTCATATCCATGACAAATCAATCGGATAAGGCAAAGAAAAGGGAAGAAAAGTTGTCAAGCCATATTGAAAAAAGACATGAATACTTGAACAAACTTAAAGGAAAATTTGTTCAATATGAGGAACAAATATCTTCCCTTAGATATCAACTAGAAGAAGCAAGGAAAAAAGCACAAGGAACTAAGAAAGTGATGGAAGCTTTTACATTCGTAGAAGGACAACTTGATGAAGCAGAAAAGGAGAGAAACACTATGACATGTCAACTAAAATAAAAGGATGAAGATATTTTCCTACTAAAATCAAATGTCATCTCTCTAAAAATCGAAACACATGAAGTAACAAGGATGATGGTAGAAATGAAGAAGAAACTAGTTATGAAAGATGAAGACTGTGAAAAGTTGAAAGGATAAATTGTCCTTCTTTAAAATGAAGTTCATTTTTTGAATAAGAACTTGAAAATTTATCAAACCCTGGATGACATCCTAAGTCATCAATGGTTTCCCCTTGATAAATCTGGACTTGGCTATGCATGTGAATGCTCAATCAAGAATTGTAATGTGTCAAAAAATAAGGATGTGAGGAAGCGAGGAAGAAATGTTGATGCTCCCAGTTCCAGCAAAGGCAAGAAGAGTCAATACAACAATGGAAGAATTCATACTCTAAGGGGACTTGTAGATGATGTCAAGAATACAAAAGGCAATGAATATCATCAAAGAATCCAAAGGCAAAAATACTTCAAAAGTACATCAAGGAAATCTTCATCTCCCAAGTACCAAAGTATATATCTTGGTTATTTCTACTCTTGTACAAAATTTAGGCAGATGGAAAAAGATTGTAGGATATATCAGAAAGAAAAATATAATGGTCCCCCGCAATCTTCTAGAAATAATTTTGCAAGAAGAAGTCAGGATTACTCATTCATTAAAAATATGGAGTTCTTCAATTGCCATAACATTGGACATATGGCATGTGAGTGTAACTTGACTTGTGTTCCTAAAACCATTATAACCAAGCTAGAGAAGAAAGTTACACAAGTATGGATAAGGAAGCAAATTGGGTCTAAAATACTCTTGAACACTCTAGCCAACAACACATGTTGTTGACTTGATGAAGTCATCCTTGATATTCCAAGTATTTGATGGTGAGACTCTACCAAAAAGAGACCATACAATTAGGCAGATATTTGTGACTCTTGAGCTTATGCTTCTTAAGAATTCTTGTAGAAGTTATCCATGAATAGGCCCTATTAAATCCTTGATGAGCTTATGCTTCTTAAGCATTCTTGTAGAAGTTATCCGTGAATAGGCCCTATGAAATCCTTGATAAGTCACACATGTACAATCATACTTTTATTGATCATATCTTAGGAGTGACTCCATTGAAGAACATAATCCTTCACTCATGCAATGGACCATTATTGAATATTTATTCCAATGATCACAAGGAAAATAAAATTTCTTGAGCCAGAGGAATTTATGGAGAGACGGGGAGTTGGTTCGTCACATGAATAAATGTAAACACATCTATCATGGACACCATTTCCAAAGAAAAGAGCACCATGAGAAGGGGTGGATTGTACCTATGAAGAACTATTATTGACAAAGAAAATATGATAAAGAGAAGAAACTTGACAGGGGGATTACTTGGGCACCCCATTTTCCATTGATGTCAAAGGGGGAGAAAATGTTGAAGGGAAACAATATTTCCATCAATGATAAATGGGGACATTGTTAATCAAGGTTGTCATTGATGTCAATATAGCATTATTGGGATGGAAAATATTCTTTTGATATCATAACCTCATGTATCCTTGCTCTTGATGAAGATTCCTGGAACCTAGATGATGTCCTTACCCTTGGAGATCACTTGATGGAATATGATGAAATTGTTGGAAGATTTATCTATTGATGTGGATGGTGGTTGGAAGACTCCCTTGAATCTCTCTTGATATAAAATTAATAAATTATGCACTATGGTTGATGACATATCACTGCACTATTACATGATGTTGCGATGAAATGGATAATTTACGTGATGACACTATGATGAAGAACTTGGGGACACACTAATAACATTTTCTTATCCTAATCATTAAGCCCTAATGACCTCTTGTTTTCCTAATCATCTTCTGCACTAAATATTTTAGAAGAAGTGAAAAATAAAAAGAAATTTAGACACCTTGGAGCCATCCTTTCAAAATAAATCCCACACCATCTTAAAGAGGATTTTTTCCTCTTTCTAATGAGTCGTCACTTTCCTAAAATCTGCCAGTAGTTGAAAATAAAATGCATTTTTAAGTTTATAAATATACATCTTAGTGCAAGAAAACCTAAGTCAACCTACATATGTCGGCTCTCACTCTCCAATAGCCACATCCTTTATTTAAAGGACAAAATTACCATAAATTCAAGTATGTTTTTATAATTCTAAGAGAAAACATTTCGGTGTAAATTACAAGAAGACATGTAACAACAACTAAGACTAAGAATGATTTTTAAATCAGTGTTTGGGTTAGATTTCAACAAGGTGACCTTACTAAAGTTTGGATTTGTGGTTAGAAGATTGAAAATGTGGAGGAGAATTAGAAGAAGCGAAGACTAAACATGATATTTTTTTGGGTTAATTGTTTGGGATTTCATTTGTTCAAAATCAAATTACAACCTTATATTAAGGCTTGAATCCATGGATTAGATCCTAAGAACAGAGCTCAGACTTACTTATGTGGGTATATGTTTGATACAGTAGTGCCATTGTGGATGACAAGAAGGGTTATAATTATTTCAGTCATCCTTAAAAGAGCTCTAGAAAGGTCTGGATATCTAAAACAATGACACAATTGGAAAACTCAAAAAATTAGGGTAGTCTTATAGATATCTCTGTTGAAGAAGTAATGTGTAAAGGTGTGAAGGAAGTTTTAGATCATTAGTGAAGGAGATAGCTACAACACTGATAATAGCATAAAATTCACCCCTTTATGGGTTCAGTGATTTAGTGACTATGGTGGCATCATCAAGCTTACTATGAGTAGATATGTAGTCAAACTTGAAGTGAATATTTCGAACCTTGACAACATTTGGAACCTCAAGACAGAAAAATAAAGTGAAATATGTTGATGACAGTTTGGAGATATCCTTATAGAATACACTGAAGCAGCCTTGGAGTAAATCTAGAAGCATTCATTAATATGAGTCTTAATTAGAATTACTTGGAGAATTGATTGAGGACTTGTTGGAGTTATCATTGGAGAAATTTTGGAGATGTATTGAAGCACACTTGAAGCAGTAGTGTTGAGGTACATTAAAGAATCCTTATAAGAATTATTTGGTGCAGACTTTGAGGCTTAGTGCAATTTATTGTATACACATTGTTGAGAAGCCCTAGATGTCCTTAGAGTTCATCTTGGATACCACGATGCCTTATTCATCATGAAGTAACGTTGGAGATATTTGTTTTGGGTACCATGAAGAGATGTGGGGAAACCTTCATGTGAAAACAAGGTTTTCATTGATGAAGTGACATGGAGACTAAGGGAAGGAATTTTTAAATATTTTCAGGGCTAGTTTAAGAAGACATTGGGAACGTTAAAGTGTAACGAAATATATCTTGAAGAATTGAAGTAGGAGGTTGGAGCCTCATAGAGACAAGGTTGTTGCCTTGGAAGATAGGGTTGGAGCCCTAGAGGATAGGAGTCCTCAAGGGACCAGGTTGGAGCCTATACCACATATAGGGGTGGAGCCATAAAGATATGAGTCCTCAAGAGACCAAGTTGGAGCCTGTACCAAATATAGGGTTGGAGCCCTTGAGGTTGGTGCTTCAGAATTAACAAGGTTGGAGCCTTGGAAGTCCAAGTCAGTGCTTGAAAAATACAGGTTGGAGCCTGGCAGATTGAATATTGATCTCTTCATCTAGGGTTGGAGCCCTACATATATTGTACTTGATTTATTATAAAGAAGAAATTAATAAAAGAACTTATTCTTATTGTTCATTTTGTCTTCTAAATATAAGTGATCTAACTAGTAAAAACAATAATTGAAAAGAAATATTGATTCACCCCCCTCTAAATATTTCCAACAACTTGAGCAGCAAGATACATGCAAGTCACCTTCCATGATAAGGGCAGTTGAGCGAAGGTGATCCTTGAAACAAATCACTTAGATGTGTGTGGACCATTCTCGATAGCCTCCACAACAAAACACATGTATTATGGTATTTTTGTAGATGATTTTTCATGAAAGTGTTGTATATTCTTCACGCAGAAAAAAGATCATACATTCTCAAAATTTTGTGAGTTCCAATCACTTGTCGAGATATATATAGGGAATAAGGTGAAGTATTTGAGAGGCGAAAATGGTGGAGAATATGTCTCGAATGATTTCAATAACTTTTGTGCTTCAAAAGGAATTCGACAGGATTTGATAGCACCTCATAGCCCACAATAGAATAGGGTTGCAGAAAGGTAGAACTATTGTGGGAGTAGCACAAGCGATGTTGCATGATCAAGGCCTATCGTTTCACTTATGTGTTGAAGCATGTAACACAACAGTATTTGTGCATAACAGAAATCCTCATCAGATTCTTGGGATGAGTACACCAGAGGATGCTTTTTCAGGTAAGAAACAAGATGTGGCTCACTTTAAAAAAATGGTTCATCAAATTATTTTCATGTAACCAAATATGGCAGGAAAAAAAATAGAGCCAAAAACTGAGTTGGGAATGTTTGTGGGGTACACCAATACACCTCAAAACTATCAGGTGTATTTATCGTCTCACAGTCGCAGTGAAAATTTTTAGGATGTAAAACTATGTTGAATTTTACAAACATTCTCGAATCTCAGTAGTCCCTAATATGATTGGTTCATTAGGCACAATAATTGCTAAGGTTTTCAAATGGGGTAGCAAGCTAAGTGGGCATGATTGTGGGGAAAAATCCACAGTTAAGCGCACTTGAGCCATATACAATCTGGGATGGGTGACCTCGCATGAAGTGTTAGTTACCGGGTGCAAGCCCTGGAAGTGATGATTGACGCTATGTGATTCATTTCAATAGTTTCAATCTCACTTCTTCAACACTGTGAGACCCGATGCAATGAGTGTTAATTGAACTATTCAAAAATCATGAGAAATTAGTTAGTTATGACTACTACTCATGGAAATGGTCATATATTAATGACTTACTTAATGCAGTTGAATCCCAAAAAATGATATCTAATATCTAATATAATGCACTACATAAACCCCTCAATACTTAAATAAAAAAATATTATTGATTTTTTTGTAAAATTATTTAAATTTGTAATGATTTTATATTTACTCTTTGTATGATCTTGGTGAATTTTAAGGTTAAATAATTTTCTATTGTAAAATTTTGGCAAATCATTTTTACAAAAAATGGAAATTGGTGAATCTTTCTTTTGGAAAAATCATGGAAAATTAGCCCACCTGCGAATATTAGCAACTAAAATTTTCCATGAATAAATGAAATATAATGAATGCATTGATTGCATTCAAGAGGGTTTGTTTAATTATAAATGTAAAAATAAAAACCAAAGGAGGAAATGATGCTTGAAATAAAATAGTAATAACAAAAAAAAATGTAAGAAAGATTTTCTTAAAAGATGATAGAAATGTAAAGGTTATGTTTACATGGATATAATATTGTTCATGACTCAAATTAATAAACTTAAATTGATTTAAATATAATTCATTGAACATAATTAACATAAATAATTTATAAGTAATTTATAATTTATATTAAAGAAATAATTAATATTCAAGTCCCACTAACACAATCGGTTATGGATGGGCATCATCAGCAAGGTGACCTAGGATCAAACCTCACTGAAGGTGGTTGTACCCTATGCTAAGGGAAGGAGACATGCTAAAAAAAATTAGTCAGCTAAGGGCTGGTGTGGCCCATGATGGGTGTGATCCATCGGTGACTTTGAAAGCTTAGATGCCCCTAGGTCGCAGCTCCTCAAGCCACAGCTCAAACCTGGAGGATCACAGACAACTTGATAAAAATAAATAAATAAATAAATAGTTATAATTAATTATTAATCGATTAATTATTAATGAAATGACCCTATGGTCAACCATGTTTTCCATTGTCAACCGTTGTCAACCATGGTGAGTCATAAATAATTAATAATTAATAATAGTTAATCACGATCAATTAATTAATCATCAATCGTTGGTCAACCATGGTCCAATGTCACATTATGACAAATATTGTTTCAATGTGGAAATCAAGCATGGTCCAATGTCACATTGTGGTAAAACAATTCTCAATATGAAAATCAGCCATGGTAAACCATGGACAACCATGTTTATTTTAGGATTTATAATATTCATCTTAGGGTTGATATACCTTCAGTTTAAAACATTAATCCCTTGAGTTCAATATTATTCCCTTCAATTTATAATCCCTTGGGATTTTAGTATTAACTACTCTAGTTTATTATTATCTTGGGTTTAATATTATATCCTTGAGTTTATAATCCCTTGGGATTTTACTATTCACCCCTTCATTTTATTATTACCTTGGGTTTATTAATCTAAGGGTTCATATTCCTAGGGTATTTTATTTTTCATACAATTTGTAATATTAATCCTCATATTTAATATGATAGGGTTTATAATATTAATCATAGGGTTTTTAATATTAATATTTGTATTTATTATAAATCCCTTGGGTTTATAATCATGTTCGACCATGGTCCAACGTCACATTGTGACAAATATTGTCTCAATATGAAAACTAACCATTTTCAACCATTGTTAACCATTGTGATTCATGGTCAACAATGGTAAACCATTGTCAAAAATGGTAAACCATTTTCAATGATCATCAACCATGACCAACCATGGTCCAATGTCACATTCTGACAAAGAATCTCTCATTATGAAAATCAACCATGGCCAACCATGGTCAACAATGGTCGAACGTCGCATCATGAAAAATTTTGTATCAATATGAAAATAAACCATGCTAAACCATTGTAAAACATGTTTATTTTAGGGTTTATAATATTTATGTTAGGGATTACATGCCTTGGGTTTATAATATTTATCCCTTTGGTTTATTATTATTCCCTTGGATTTATAATCCCTTGAGGTTTCAGTATTAACCCCTTAGATTTTCTATTACCTTGGGTTTGTAATATCCATCCCTAGAGTTTATTAATCAAATGGTTCTTATACCTCATGTATAATATTATTCATAAGGTTTATACTATTAATCCTTAGGTTTAATATAAATCCCTTGGGTTTGTAATCATCGTCAACCACTATCCAACATCACAATATGATAAAGAGTATTTCAATATGAGAATCAACCATGGTCAACCATTTTCAGCCATCATCAACCATGGTGTATCATCATCAACCATGTTCCAATGTCACATTGTGACAAATATTATCTCAATATGAAAATAAACCATGGTCCAACCTAATATTGACACAAATATTGTCTAAATATGAAAATCAACAATGGTAATCCATGGTCAACCATGTTTATTTTATGGTTTATAATATTCACCTTAGAGTTTATAATCATGTACAACCAAGTTTTTTGGGGGGTTTACTATATCTATCATCTAGTTTATATACTTTTAACACATATTTCATTAAATTTGGAAGTATTCTATTACAAGGACTTTAACAACAAAAATGTTTCATTAAATTTTGAATTATTGAGTGGATCGAGAATTTAGAACTTTAACTAGATTAAGTTCGAAAAAAAATTAGTTCACTAGTTGAATGTTTCTATTCACCATTTTTTGCAATAAAATTATCATGATAAGCTATATAAAACAAATTTATATAAAGTTGTAGAAGAAAATCTTTGATGTCTTAACCATGGACTCCTTTCATTATTTCTTCTAATATTATTTATGGTTCCAGTTAAAAAGTGGAATAATATTAGTTGGTGACAAGAGTATTCTGTGTATTAGTATTATTTACCAATTTAATTATAATTCGATATAGTAAATATGGCGTTGATTATGATGAGTTACTATTCTAGTAGAAGGTTGGCTCAATTTTAAAGTCTCCATAAAATTTATTTAATCATAGAATTACACTAGTATGTTTATTACCATAGCAATTTTAATTGCAGGTACTATTAGAAATTTTGTTTGTTTTTTTAGTATCATATTTTATAATTATAAAAGTTAGGACATTAATAGAATTTATAATCGACAAGAAAAAATATTACATAATACCCATATTATTTTTAAATTTATTCTTTTAACAATCAAAACCAACACAAGAACTTCATTAACATTATTTATTTTGTAAACCAACATAGATCCATCTTATATCAAGATCTAGCAAGTGAAAATAGGGATCAATTCTAGAGTTAAGATGGATCTAAGATGGAAGTCTTACATTTCATAATGGATTTGTTGAAGCATTTAAGTAGGCTTCTCATAACAAATAACACAAAAAAATATCACGGGATATGAAATACTATGGCATTGTAAAGCACCATCGTTAAACCCACCAAATGACTAACTCAAACTTATGTTAACTAGTCTACGACTAGAACATTTAACAAGGACCTTCACATATCCTTGTAAACAGACATTTGTCTAATATGGGGTATTTCCATACTAGGATGTAAAACGTCTCTCGAAAAAATCACAATAATAACTTAAGATAAGATAAGATAAATATTTTTAGTAATGTCAAACCAATTAGTGACGAATGAAGAGGTCAAACATGGAATTGCTTCGCACAAAAAAATCAATACATAGTATGGGTGTGAAAGTAGCTATTAGTAGTAATAAATTAAATCATATTATTAGTATGTCTAACTTGAAAGAAAGATATTATAGTTACAAATAATAAACCAGACTCCTTTAAGTCAAAAAAAATGAGTTCTTGATCAAACTATGATGGTGTTGTGAGGATCTCAGTTTAAGACTTGGTAAGGAGTGCCTCCCTTGCAAAATTTGCATTTCAATGAGTATACTAGATAGTTACTAAGTAAAATAAGTTTTTATGCTAAATTTTATAGGTCCTCTTAGTTCCTTTATAAAGAACTGAGGAGAGGTCCAGACCACTTAGAAATAATTATCAAATAATTTTAATTTTTTTAAACACCATTTAAGATTCATTATCGATTAATTGTAATTTGTAAAAGAATTGTCATAATAATGGTGCAAAAATTCTAAAGACATTCATTTGTCAATATATTATTTCATGTTTTATTCAGAAAAGCATTTTGTTTTACATGGAGTTTTATTTCAAAAACAACAATATCACCTTTATACATTCATATTAAACCACAGGATAGGAAAATATAAGTCAATAGTTAACTTATTAACTTATAGGATATGATTGGAAATATGAGTTATTGATTTAAGAATATATAATTAGAAAAAGTTATGGATAAAAAAATGAAGTAAACCATTTAAAATGTATTATCAATTAAATTCTAAATTATTTATTTTGTAAAATTTGTATATTTACTTACATCAAGCGCTTTATTTCAATAACCCATTACGTTTATAAAAATGTATTATGGAAGCATATAAATAAATAGAATTCAGTAAATAGCTCCATGTCTTTTTGGCTTCTATTAGATTATATCAACTACAAATCATTTATTTAAATGTTGAAATTTACATAATGTTATTATGGATGGAAAAATCTAATCTCATATTATGGTGAAAAAAGTTTAAAGACATCCATTTATGCCACATCTCTTGAATGAGCCTCAATATTCCACTTGACATTCATTATCAAGTAATTATTCCACATTTTATCAGGAAAATCATTTTCTTTTACATCGAGTTTTGTTTCAAAAACAACAATTTCACATTTATGCATTGATATCAAACCACATAATAGGCATATAAAATTCAATAAATGGTTTCCTGACTGATAGAATTACATGAGATGATTGCATATATAAGTAATATATTTAGTAATACATAGTTATAAAAAGTTATGGATTGAAAATCAAATGGACCACATAGAACTCATCAATTAATTCTAATTTGTTTTGCAAAATATATATCTTTACGTACATTAAGATCTTAAATAATTTCAAAAGTGAAATACATTCATAAACTTGTATAAATGCATATAACTAAATAGAATTCAATAAATAGGTAAATGTGTTGGCTTCTATCATATTATTTCTATTAGAATTAATTTATTTAAGACTTGAACTTTACTAATTATTAATGTGGATGGGAAAATCAAAACTGATATATGCAAACCATTTAAAGAAGACCAATTATGACTCATCTCTTGAATAAATCTCAATAGTCCATGTTTTCTTTCTTTTTACTTGGAATGAAAGCACGGGAAACCCCAGAGTACATTCCACCATTTTGTAAATGGTACATTGAGTAAATCATTGACCCTAGTTATGCAACCTCACCCCAACAGAGAGTCAAACCCGTGATCAACAAAAATATCAAAGAACTTCACATTTGGTTCTAGACCTCTTGATCTAACCCTTGGGGCTTAATGAATAGTCCACTTAAAATTCA
This sequence comes from Pinus albicaulis, assembly GCA_034641835.2. NCBI lineage: Eukaryota > Viridiplantae > Streptophyta > Pinopsida > Pinales > Pinaceae > Pinus > Pinus albicaulis. The sequence goes on from CM076571.1 coordinate 480,360,575, forward strand.
TTATCTTCATGATCAATTAATTATTACATGTTTAATTATGAAGAAAAATTTGTTTTACATGGAGTTTGATTTCAAAAACAGCGATATGACATTTATACACAATTATTAAACCACATGATAGAAAATGAAAGTCAATAATGGCTTCCTGATTTATTAACTCGTATGAAACATACAATTACAGACAAAAATAATTGATTTACTGACACATGTAAGTTACAAAGAATTAACGATTGAAAATCAAATGCCTTCAAAATTTAAACTTTGAAGTCACTAATTTATGTCCCATTGCCCACTACTCTAAATAGTCTACTTAGCACTTATTATCAAGAAAATTTAATATTTGTTTTTGGAAGAAATGATTCATAATTTATGGTTATTATATATCACATTAATACACTCATATTAAACAATATGAATAAATAAAAGTTGATAACATAACTTTGTGCCTTCTTGTCTTATATGATAGAATTTCATTTTATTTAAAAATAAAAATTTACAAAAATTCATCACTGGGCAATGAAATGAAATTCCTTACAATTCATAAAGTTCAAAGACATAAATCATCTATGATACATTCTCAATGAAATATCAACACTCCACTAAACAATCATTATTAATTAATTATATGCCTTTTTAAGAAATGAAAACTTTTTTACAATGGAGTTTGATATTAAAATTTGTATATCACATTTATACACTGGTATTAATGCATTTTTACAAGCCATTAAAAGCCAACAAGTGACTGTGTGTCTTGATAATTATCAATATGATATGACTAAAATAAAAAATATTAATTTAACTCTATACAAAATTACCAAAAAATATCAATTGGGAAATAATAGATCTTGTACTTCAAAAAGTGCAAATCATTCACCTATGGCCCATTACATATGCCATATTTACTATTAGCCTTGATAGTGGATGCAGAATTTATCAACAAAATTATCTATAATTTTTTTGGTAAAAGTTGTACATTTATTTACATTGAACTTTATTTAAAAAATTACATTTCACATTTATATATCAGTATTAATGAATATAATTAAATATAAATCCATAAAATAAATTGTCCCCTCAATGTATCATATAATAAGATGATTTCAATAACAAATAATTCATTTAAAATGTAAAATAATATACACATATATACATTATAAAAATAAATATTTTGTACAAAAAATTCGATGCAAAAATAATTATAAATAATAATAATAATGTATATTAGTATAATTTTCAATTCTCATATATTTTGAAAGAAATAATAAATCCTACAAATTCATTCACAAAAAACTATGTCCAAGTTGCATCGATAAAATATAATGCTCTTGTGAGTAAATTTATTAAAAAAAATCCCATCCATTACAATGAAGTGCATGTTCTATTGAACATTCAAATGTACTAACGTTTATGTTTGATACAATGAAATGGCTTCAAAAGTGGAAATAAAGCTTGCATAAGCCAATTATCATTCTCTTGTCTTGTATATGATTTTATTAAGATGTGGTTTTACCGATATCTAGTGAATTGAGAAGTATGATTTGATGCATCTATTAGCAATATATTTGATTCTTCATATTTATATCCATATTGGGACCACACATCAATAAATCTTTTCTCATAGAATTGTATTGTTCTCCTTGCTTTCACTTTTGTTTGCAAATGGCAACAAGACCTACTTGATCTGAATTTAAAATCACCTATATCAATATTTTATTTTACGAGTGCTTATCAGATGTACTTGTCAGTGACATCTAATATCCATATTGCAACATAATAATTTTTAAGCAATATTTTAATACTTATGACTGAGAATGACTTAAAAAATAGGAGTTATTACCAAACTTCCAATTTACTTCTCTTCAAATATGACAACTCAGTTCATCTCCAATATATGATTGGAGGAATACTCCTTCAATTTCAAAGATCAACAACATATTTCAACTTACATTAACTCCCATATGCATCTACACTGCAACCACATATATCACATTAGCATTTGTCAACTTCAACACTTCATTGGTTAAGAACATCAAAACATAACATTTCAAAACGTTTAAAAAATGATGTTAGTATATATTATAATTTTTTTCCATTTGTAAGAAAGCGAATTTTACAAGTTTTTCCAAAAGAAAAAATCAACAACTTTCTATTAATGAAAATGAAAAGCTACATTTTGTATATGAAATTAAGCATTCATAATTCCCCAAAGGGCCCGTGTGCACAAGAACACATAGTAGTGAGGCTACCAAAAGAGAAAAATAATTAATTTACAGAGTGCAAGTAGGTTTGGGCTTTTTGCGCTTCCCTTTTTTCTTTTGGAAAATCTGCCAAGTCCCTGAATGTGAGGAAGAAGAAACCAAGGCCAGCTCATTATTCCTTGTGATGTTTTCTTTGTCTGAGTCAGAACTTTCAGACACATTCGATGTTTTATTTCCACCTGTACATGTAGTGATTTTAGTGGCTTTTTTTTCAAGTTTAGTAGCTGAGGGAACAACAACGATGGGAGGGCTATCAGATTGTTGGTTGAAATCTAATTTCCCTTCCTGCCTCTCTTGTGCTCCTAGTTCTTCTCATATTCCCTAATTTTCCTGATTTTTTCCATTTCTTCCTCATCTTCTAATAAAGGACTATGAGGGAATTTCCATACTTTATGCTTTTGAACTTTCTTTTTTTTCCTTTCTTTGATACTTTTCATGTGCTTTGAAGATGCCATTCTTGTTGACATATCCTACAATGAAAAGTTGTGTTTTCGAAGTCTAGCGACTGTACCCACCTGAAATATATATGTATCATATTAATATTGTCTAGAAGACCTTTACTTAGATCCATTTCCACACAAATGCGGGCAAAAGTAAAACTGTACTTTTCAATTCTTTCATTTTCTATCTTTAGGAATCTTCCCAAAGAGTTTCTTATTCCTTCAAGATCCTGATGGTGCCAAAAAGGAAGCGAAATGTTGTGAAGTCTTACCCATACCAAAATTTTTGCTACAACTATTGAATTTGCATCAAAACCGGGGAATCATGGGGATACGAATAGGCCCACCCTTCACCAAAACCATGGACCATCGTTTATGACAGAGTTAAAATCGTTTTGGGAATCAAACTAAACCATAAATAATCCTTTTGCGCATAAACAAAAATTGCATTCGTTGGTATAGTTTTTGTGAATCCACTCATTTAGTGCATCGGATTTTGGCCAAAAACCATTAGAACAGCCAATGATTGCTCTTTATTGAAGAATGTTGAATAGATCACTTACTTATGGTAATTTGATAGTTATCTTCGGTACTTTTTCTAGCTTATCCACCATATAGGGGCCTGGAATATTTTGGGGTTGTTTGTCTTATAAGACCACTTTCCCCTTTAAGGTGTATTTGAAGGAAACCTAGCTCTTTCCCGAGGATGATGTTCTAGATGGTATAGGTGTTCCAAGAACCCCTCCTTGTAATCTAGAGATTTGGATGATAGTGGAGTTTCTTTGAATCCCACCTTCTTTGAATTGCGTCTCATCCTCCAATACATTTCCAGAAAAAATGTAGAACTTGGGCTAAATCAAGGATGCCACCTACTATGTGACCTTTCTGCTTCAAAATTTTCACAGATTCTATATACTACACCCAGATTAGTTTTGTAACCCCAGATACAGCTTTTAGTAGAAACTGAAAGGAGTCCGCCAACTCTGTGGTCTCGTTGTCTATTGCCATTAGTTTTTTGGTTCCTTGTTCAGGTTTAATCAAAATTTCCTTGTCTTCCCCTGAAAAGAAATGGATGTGGGTGTCTTTCAGCAGATCTGGTTTTGGATAAGCTTAATCCATCCACATAGAGGGTCTTCGCTATCTATGTGTTGGGAAATTAATTTCCACATAAAAATTAATACATTTTTTTAATTTCAAATATTCTAATTAACTATATATTAGATTTTAAAGTATATCCTTAATTTTTTTTCCATTTATTTAGTGCAATATCTACTTCTATTGTTGGTGCTACATACAACCTAATATAATTTTTAAACTTTTGTAGAAAAAGATAAGTTATAAGAACACAATGGACAATCCCTCAAATCAACAATTTTTAAGAGATCTAATGGCAAGATAAACAACAACTAAAAAAATAATTACAATGGTGCAAATCAGACAAACATATCAATTTTCTAATAGTCTCTACATACTGATCCATTTTTTAAATTTCTATAAATAAATAAATTAAAAAAAAATGATATGAACACATTAAAGAACCATTCAACCAATAATTTTCATTAACACAACCTTACTATAAATTAAAAAAGTCAAAAATATTTTATTTATATGAGTGCATTGGTACCATGAAATACAATTCAAATCAAAATAATAAAGGCTATAAAATACACAAATAAATCACGATGTATTTGGAATCTAATAGTCCTTAGAATCTAAAAACATTTGTATAGAAATATTTGACAAATTTCAATGAATTAAAAAAAAATGTGGAAGTTAAAAAAATATTATGAAATCACTTCTTAAAACATTTCATTTCACACATGCATAACAATAAGGAATTTCAAACCATATGAAAACTCCTTACAAGAAAAGTGTAGCTCAAACTTCATTAATCATAATTCACGTATTCGCATAATGTCTAACCATTTGCAACAAATATAAACTTGTGTTGAAAATGCCATACAATTTACAACAAATTTTGGTGGTAAATTTCCTTAAATCTCTTCTCCCTTAGATGCTTCCTTTGAACTTTCTTTGACTTCATAGTCCATGGTTTCTGAAAATAAAATTAACAAACTACTACCAAAGTTTCTAATATTAAAAAAAATATGAATTATAAATACTATCATTACCTTCATCATTATATTTGTCATAAACTAAACAAGAATAATAAATATGCTACATGGAAATAGAAATTTGACAAAACCACATTGCATGGTGAAACAAATTTGGCATGTGCTAGATTTGTTTTACCCTGCAATTTTTGTGTTTGTGTTAGAAACAAATCTAACATGTCTTAGATTTGTTTTACATTGTAATTCTTGTGTTTATACTAGAAGAAAATCTATTGCATATTAGATTTGTTTTTCTTTGCAATGTTGGTGTTTATGCTAGAAAAAACTCTAACACATGTTATATATGTTATATCCTATAATGTTTTCATTTATACTAGAAACAAATGTATTGTGCGCTATATTTATTTTACCCTGTAATGCTTGTGTTTGCACTTTTGTTTTACTCTACAATGCTTTTGTATTTTGTCTTACACTAGATTTGTTTTACCTTACAATTCTTATGTTAGTGCTAAAAACAAATCTAGCGGGCAGTAAATTTGTTTTACCTTACAATGCTTGTGTTTGTGCTAGAAAGAAATCTAGAGTGTGCTATATTTGTTTTACCCTGCAATGTTTTTTTTATGCTTCTCCTTATAATATATTTGTCTTACCTTACAATGTTTTTTTTGGTGCTATAAGCAAACCTAGCATGAGCTAAGATTTATTTTGTTTGAAATTTCCATGCTTATGTTTGTTCTAGAAAAAAATCTAGTGCACACTAGATTTGTTTTATGCTAGAATGTTTTTGTTTATGCTAGAAGAAAACCATGCATGAAATATACTTATTTTGTTTCACCTTACCATTCTCGTGCTTGTGCTAAAAAAAATAGCGTGCACTAGAATTGTTTTACCCTACAATTCATTTGTCTGTGCTTAAAAAAATTTAGTACGCACTAGTTTTTTTTTAACTTGCAATGCTTGTGATTGTGCTGCAAACAAATCTAGTGTGCACTAGATTGGTTTTACCTTGCCATTATTATTTTTGTTTTAAAAAAAAATCTAACGCACGCTAGACTTGTATTACCTTGGAAATCTTGTGTTTTTTCTAATAACGAATATAGTCCGTGCTAGGTTTGGTTTACCCTACAATGCTTGAGTTTTTGCTAGAAGGAAATCTAGGGCACACTAGTTTTGTTTTACCATGCAATGCATCTATTTGTGTTTTTACTAAAATTCATTTTACCTTGAAATTCTTATGTTTATGCTACAAGGAAATCTTGCACATCTTATATTTGGTTTACTTTGTAATTTTGTTGTTTGTACTGGAAACAAATCTAACATGTGCTAGATTTGTTTACCCTGCAATGCTTGTGTTTGTGATTTTTTTTTACCCGATAATGTTCTTGTGTTTTTCCTTACACTAGATTTGTTTTACCTTTGTTTCTAGTAGAAATAGAAGAATTGTAGAGTAAAAAAATATAGTGTGAGGAAAAACACAAGAGAATTATCGTGTAATGCTTGTGTTTGGGCTAGAAACAAATATAACCCGCGTTAGATTTGTTTTTACCTTGCAATTTTTTTATTTGTGCAAAAAAAGAATATATCATGCACTAGGTTTTATTTAACATAAAATGTTTGTGATTGTGCTATAAACAAATCTAGCATGTGCTAGATTTGTTTTACCTCGCAATGTCTCTTTTTGTGCTAAGAACAAATCTAGTGTGTGCTACATTTGTTTCACTTTACAATGCTTGTGCTTGTGCTGGAAACAAATCTAGCGTGCACTAGATTTGTGTTTACTTGCAATTCATGTGTTTCCGCTAGAAGGAAATATAACAAATGTTATATTTTTTTCCTTTGTAATGTTGGTGTTTGTGTTGGAAACAAACCTAACACATGTTAGATTTTTTTTACCCTGCAATGTTTTTTTTGTGCTAGAAACAAATCTAGTACTTATTAGATTTGTCTCTAGCCCTACAATGGTTTTGATTTTACTAGAAACAAATATAACACACACTAGATTTGTTTTACCCTACAATTCTTGTGTTTTTTCTTTTGGTTGACCCTACAGTACTTGTTTTTTGTTAGAAGCATATCTAGCGGGTGCTATATTTGTTTAAACCTGAAATATTTGCGTTTGTGCTAGAAACAAATCTAACACATGCTAGATTTATTTTACCATGCAATGTTTTTTTTGTGATAAAAAACAAATATAGCATGTGTTAGATTTATTTTAACCTAAAATGCTTGTGATTATGCTATAAACAAACTAACGCCCCTAAACTACCAAATGGAAGGCTAAAAGCATTGTGTCTATTACAAAGTAAAAATTTCTCCCTTTATCCCACATTTTTTTAGGGTGGCTCACGGATACTGAGTGGCCACTAAATCCATAGGAAAATCCAGGTAGATGAACCTGAAGGGATCTACCCGTCGACCAAACTAGCAAGGCCTAACCCCAAGGGTATTGAGGAGATTTGGTCCTGTGACCCCCCAATAAGTGAGGTACTTAGAAATAGGAACTCAACCAACTGAGTTATCCCTTGTGGCTCGTCTATCACACCTAAGACTCACTCCATCAACCTAAATGTACAACAACCCTTAACCTGTTGTGCCCTTGAGATACCTCAACATGTGCTTGGTAGCAACGCAATCCCCTCTAGTCAACTCAACCCTAAACTGGTTGAATTCGAAGCAAATGGTTGGTCGTGTGTTCACCAAATACATCAAAGACTCTATGACTTGCTTGTAAAGAGTGGCATCCACTTGATCGCATCTAGTAGCATCCACCTTCCTCCAGTTTGTGACTAGAGGCATGGTCATGGGCCTGCAATCCTACATGTGGAATCTCTTAATAATCTCTTGCATGTACCTTCCCTATCTCAAGATTATCTCCCCATCACCCTGCCATACATCCAATCAAACGAAATAGTGTATAAGCCCTATATCCTTCATCTCAAAATCTTCTACAAGATCTCTTCTAGTCATGGATGAGCTCCTTTTCCACTGTCAATATAAAATTATCAACATATAACAAAAGAATAAGAGGTTGTCCCTCAACCACAATATAGTACAAGTTAGAGTCAACTTCATTCTTAGGGAAGCCCAATCTGAGAAGGTGGTTTTCTATCTCTAGTCATATCATGGCCTCGATGCCCGCTTGAGCCTATAAAGAGCTCCCTTTAGCCTACAAACAAGCACATCTTTGTTGAAAGTATCAGATCCCTTAGGTTTCTCAACATAAATCTCTTCCTAAATAACTCCATTAAGGAAGGATGTCTTAACGTCCATTTAGTGGATCTTCCACCCCATTTACACCACTATTTCTAGAATAGTCTTGATGGACAAATATTGGACCACTGGTGCAAATGTCTCACCATAGTCTATCCCTTCGACCTGAGAGAAACCTTTGGCCACAACTCTAGCCTTACATTTCTCTACACTCCCATCAACGTTGTGCTTAATCTTGTATACCAAACAAGATCCCACAACTGATTTGTCTAGTGGTCTTGGCACAATATCCCAAACTTCATTCAGCATGATAAATGGATACTCCTCCAATGATGGCATTTTTCCATGATTGTTGAGAAGTTGCCTCCTTATAGCAAGAAGGCTTTGACTCTATCACCTTAGTCATAAGTTCCATGTACCTTGTATATCTTTGTGGTTGTTTAATTTGTCTGAATGTGGAGTTGGGGGCTCCAAATCTCTCCTAAGCCTCCATAATCAAGTAATTTTCCCATCAAGCTCATCCTCTCCTTGGATTGGGAGTCACTAGTTGAGTGGGCCCCTCTAGCTCTACTTTCTCCTCTTGTTACTATGCTTTCTCCTCATCTACATGCCAATCATTCTGCCCAATAACTGGCTATGATGAAGTATGAAGAGTTGGCTTAGCCTCTTGTTTGGGATCTTGATCCTCCTCCTCCTCTGTTGCACCCTACTCACGATCCAAGGACTTCCTAGGAGCCCCTACTTCCTCAAACTTCACATAATGCCTAATCATTTTCTTCCCAAGTGTTGGGATATACACCCTGTATGAATTAGATATCTCATTGTAGCCCATGAAAATTCCCTTCTTTATTGTGGGCTCCATATCGTAATGATTATCTGAAGACACATGGCAGTAAACAAGGTTTCAAAAGATCCGAAAGTGACACATGTCAGGCTTCTTTCCCGTGAAAGCCTCTTTAGTGTGACTCTGCTCAATACCTTTTGTGGGCTCCTATTCTAAAAATAGATTACAGTGTCACATGCCTCTACCCAATGAAACATAGGTATCCCCTTGTCATGCAACATAGCCCTAGTCGCTCCAACAATGGTCTGGTTCTTGCACTCAACCACCCCATTATGTTAAGGGTTATGAGGTGTAGTGGTCTCTCTCCTGATACCCTCCTTGAAACACAAGTATCTGAAGGCATTGGAGATGTATGACCAACATTGTCTGACCTTAAGGCCTTGATCCTCCTACCAATCTAGTTCTCCACCAAGGCTTTGAACTCCACGAACTTCGAGAAGACTTCATCTTATTTATTTTTCCAAATTTCCTTAATTGATAATTAATTCCAATGATTCTTAAATAAAATCATATTATAACACATTCACCATTAAGTAATTATACAGGAAAATCATCAACAATAAAAAAATAATGATAGTAGAGATAGCCAAACACAAGAGATACAAAATTTATCCTAAAACAAACGCAACAACATTTTCTTAGAGAAATTTATCCAATTCAACAAGGAATAGAATCTGAATTCAATAAACTAAAACTGACCAATAACCAAACTCGAGTCAACCCTAGTCAAATTTCCCTCAATTTTCCTTAGAAATTCAATTATTTGTGCCTCAAAAATTTTGGTGTTCCTCAGAGAATCAAGTCAGCCTTAGATTTTTGTCATTCCTCAAATTATTCCTTTTAGAGCCTCAGATTTTTCCTTCAAATAGCCTCAAAAGATTTCCTTTTCATGATCTGAATTATACCCAATGGAGAAGTTCAAATGGCCTTTATATAATGATCAAAAGAGCCCAAATGGACACATCCCTTGGGTTGGACCGACTTGGAGATGACTTTACATTTTGGAGGAAAATTTTAAGTTTCAAAATTTGATTTTTCCCTCTTTTAAAGTCGACTTGAAATAAAATTTATATTTGTCATTTTATTTTACTTTGGACGGCTAAAAATATTTATGAATACCAACCATAGCTACAAAAATTCAACAAATCTTTCTTCATGTAGAAGATCCAAGTCTTTCTTGAGTGGTCGTTAATGAAGGTGACATAATATATCTATCCCATCAAGGATGGAGAGAAAAATGGTCCACATAATTTTGAATGTACTAGCTCGAAGATGCTCTTGGCCTTGTTGTCTTTTTTTGGAAAGGATGTATTGGCATACTTGCCAACTGTGTAGCCCTTGTACACATTATGTTGATCTACATTGTACTCTGGAGGCCCTGTGGCAATCTCCCTCAAAATATTTAGTGCTTCATGGTGTAGGTGACCCATATTCATATGCCAAAGCTCCCCAAGGCCAAATCTATGTACATTGATCTCTCTGTTGCTCAAGGCCGTGATTGTGAGAAACTGTAACATGTAGAACTTCATCACCCTAACTCCATTAAAACTAGTTTCTCCATAATCGAAAGGCTTGAGAAAGGCCTTTTAATCTGCTAAAGATAACCCCATAACCTTTGTTCCCAACAATATGACAGGATGCTCCACTATCAATATACCACGTATTGCTAGCCACTGAGTTTTCCATGCAAGCTATGAGAAAAAACTCCCTCTCAAATTAAGAAGTGAACTCCTCCGCCTCTACTGATGTTGCCACGTGATCCTTCTTGAATCCCTTCTTCATGTTTGGACACTTGGGGGAGTAATGCCTAAACTAATGACAAGAGAAGAATTTTTTTGAGATCTTTGAATCTTTCTTCTTCTCGCCTCCTGAATTGGAATCAAACCCTCCTAGATTTTTCTTGCTCTTGGCATTGCCCCTTTTTCCAACTACGGAAAAATTATCCTCTTGCTCAGCCTTCACATGAGACCTAGATTTGGCTTGCTTATGAATATCCTCTTCTATGAAATCACTCTATATTATCTCCCATCCTAGTAGGTTTTCTCTTCCACTAAAAGAATCAGTAAATTTTCCCATGATTTCAAAAAACCCAAAAATCGAAAACTAACAAGGTCTTTTTTTGAGACTATCTCCCCAACCTTAGCTGACTTATCCTTCACTTGGGTGAATCTAATTAGGTAAGAGATCACGGACTTAGACTTAGTAATATTTATATTTTTTAATTTATCTTTGAGTACCAGCTTCCTAGCCTCACTCGTACCTTGGTACAACCCTAACATAATTGTCCACATAGGCTAAGTTGTTTTCTTCCCGGAAGGGTGAGGTATGATGTGATCCTTGACTCCTTTATGGATTATTCTTCTAGCATTTCTGTCCTTGTTATGCTAGTCTAGTTATTGAGGATCTACTGGTGGACTCTCCAAAAACTCCCAAACTCCCTACTCCTCCAAAAATACATTGGTCCTCTCCTTCCAAGAATAGATATTTGAGGCCCCATCAAGGTGATCCTCAAATCTTAGCCCCAAATACGCAATCCGAATTATTTGATCTGCTCATAAACCCTTGCACAAATCTTGCTAGCAGAAAACCCTAGCACAAATTTTCCCTACGTCACAAAGCAAGAAATCCTAGCACAACCCTGAAGTGAATTATGTCCCCTTTCTTGCACCTTTCACCTACTCCTTAGGAAAATAACACGCTTTATGTTCTTCAATCACAGAACCACTCGGATACCATGTTAACTTTCTAATACCCAACTACTAATTTAATAAAAATTATACAATGAAGAGACTAAAAACTAAACTCCAAATACTTTTACTAAATACGTTAAGTGTTCTAACAAATAATAGCAACAGAAAATAAATTCACAAAGACACAAGCAATCAATAAAAATAATACACAAGAAATTACCCAGGAAACCCCAACTAGGGAAAACATGCCAACTTGTGTTTTAGTAATTTTCTCAGCAAAAATATGAAATACTTACAAATCAGAAGGAAAATTTCCCTTCAATTTGTTGTCCCTCAACACATTGATTTGTGCACTTCTAACCAACTCGGCCTCTTTGCATTCACAGTTGTATGGACTCGTACAAGCTAATTTGGCCCTCCTGCGCAAGCTAACTTGGCCTTGGAAGAGACGTACATTGGATGAAGGAATTAGTTGAGGCTATTTGGCCTCTCTTTTTGCCCTAGTGCATTGATCTAATAAACCCTTCTCTGGAGAGTTGAAAACATAAGTCATTTAGTGCATAATGAGCCAATTTTGTGCCCTTTCTTTCCTTATAAATTCGACTTGGACTTCCATCTTGCAAAAATGACTGTGATTAAATCTCAATGGATGGTTGAGATCAATTTACTTTTTGAATATAGGAAAATTAGAATTTTCCTAAGTCAAAATTAAGATATAGTAAAATTGTTCCTTAGCTTCACTTGTGGGTCACTCTACCAAATTTAATGCACTTCTAAATTTAGCAGAACCCTTCCTTCTCTAACTCCATCTAACATATATCACATACACTTTTGGATTGATGTGTCAGCTTGAAAATATCCTTCCCCTTAGGGTTGGAAGCACATAATAGGCCATTTCCATAGCCATCGCAAAGATAAATGTAGTAAATTGTTAACAAGTCATCAATTAGAAAGACATTTGCAGTTGAGACTTGTCTGAAATACTTGTGTGCCTCTAGCATTAGATGCGTTCCACTATGATACTTTATGTTTTCTTTACCTAATGATGTTAATCTCACTTGATCTTAAGGGTGTGCCTTGGATGTTTAATCTTAGGTACATTGGATATGCTTTTGAATGGCTTGACAATTCTCCAACCCCTGGAAGAAGGCATATAGTCCAACATAAGAGCACTTATCACATTACAACCTAATCTTTCCCCACAGATATGAGTGTTTGTGACTAAGACTTGAGGAAGCCTCACATTGATGTCTAAAAACTTCCACACTTGTAGCCATTGAAAAGCTAAGCACAAAAACTAGGGCATTTTTGAGATTGATGTACCCCAAAGGGCCCAAGATGCCCCCAAGTTGGACTTGCGCCTTCTTAATTACTATTTCCTTGTTCCAAAGCATTGATGATGATGATGAATTCAAATTATTTTCACAGATAGTACACTCTTTGATGATGATGTCATGCCCTAGGCTTGTAACATCACCATTGCATGCCTTATATTGATGATGTGGGGCTTCCAAATGATGACATAAGGATAAGAAGTCGTGGCTTGGAGATGCATCCTTTCATATTGATAAGATGAATTTGAGTGAGGAGCAATCTTGGAACCTTCTTGGCACATTTCTTGATGGAGATACTCAATTTATGAGGTTGACGTCATGTTCTAGCTCTTTTTTCCCACATGTGTGGAGAAAAGGAGCAATTTCATTATGTTTTATCATTATGAAAACTATCTTGTAGATTGGCTTGTGACCTATTGACCTTTGTGGACTCTTAAAGTCATTTTTTAGTGTTTTTACTTGTAAATTAACCCAACTCGACTTGGTTACCCTCCTATAAATAAAGCGGAGACAAATTGAGTGAATCATTGTCATACACACTCAAATATTTCTCTTAGAAAGAGTGTGCACTAGTTTCTATTCTTTCTATTGGTTGCAATGGCTTATTAGGGTATTGAATTATCTTGGGGTGAATATTTTTTTCATGGAGAGACTTTCTTGGATTGATGAATTAATGATTTGGATAAATGGTGAAAGTTTAATGCTATTTTATTCCATTTTATTGTAATTATCAGGAATTAGGGTTTACCTTGTGCCATATTAATAAAATTTATATCTTTTAATAACTCATTTTTCTTCATATTTGAAATTTGTTAGCAAGTATCCATCAAGGGAACTAGATTACATCCCTGGACCTTAAATATCTTTAAATTGAAAGTCTTTAGTGTTTGGCAGAGAGCTAGTTTCTCTCACCCCTCTTTGTCCAAGGTCTGCTTCCTTTAACCCCATCCTCTTGAATTCATATGCCCAATTGATTGAAGGCATTAGTCCTTGTGCATTGATCAAAATAATTTGTTCTACCTTTTTTAATTTTATGGTAAACATAGGTTACATTTTGGCAAAGTCTGCATTTATAGCTTTATTTTACCTATATTTCATTGCCCTAAATTTGGCATTTCATCTATTAATTTTGAAAATGAAAAATACTCCATATCATGCATTTTTCAACTCTAATTTTAGGGCTAACATCTAGGTTTTGTTTGTTTCTTAGCGCATTTTCCGCTATTAGATACCTTGTGCTAACCTTCCTCTTGTTTACCCCTCAATATAATTAATGTTTTGTCAATAATACCCTTTATTGGCTATTTTAAAGTTATTGTTGCAAGTTATGTATGCTTCAAGAAGTGTATTATCCTAAAAACCTCATTTGTAACTGCAATCCGTAAATTCATGTTGGCTAGAGGGAAAAATAACTTGAAAATCTATAGAACTTACGTCAGCCTTCTAGGCTTAAGGTGATAGTTTCCTTTGATCCATCATCTCTCCCTCTCACCACGAACCTTACCTTCCCAGCATGTCTAAATTTATAAGCTCCTTAAAAAGCCATTTGGATTATAATTCCTTAGTCATATAACCTCCAAGTCGTGTTGGCGAAGCCTCCCTTGTGGAGATAGTATCCAACCACAAAATAGCAGGGGAAAACCACTATGGTGACATAGATGGTTGATCTCATTGTTTCCCTAGACCTGGCACGCCTACTGAGGCTTTACAGTGGCTGCTATATTTTACGGTAACAGGAACCAACCCTCAGCCCAAACAAAACCATATGTGCATATCTATCTAAACCACCAACCTGATGAAATGTGCTAGTCATTGACCCTCCAAATTTGAAAGAGGGAGAATATAGTGGTTAATAGGCCCTAAGTATTAAAAAATAAACATTACATTGTATAACACTATTTGGATCCATGAATCTGACCAATTCAAAATCAAAAAACAGTATAGTGATCCTGAAACAACACAATATTACCTATGCAGCAACAACAAAATCTCTACCTTCATATAGTCTTCCTATGGTTTCAATGGGTAGTAGGGTAATTGATTGATCATTGTTTGCAAAATACACATCACCAATTAGACATTTTTAAGCAAATTTATAAAATACTTATTTTTTAAAGGTGTGTCCTTTAAACTCAAGAGAAACATTACAACAAGCCTGAAAGCTTGACAACAACCCTGAAGAGGTTGGCCACCATAAGCAGCCCACTTGAATGGGAAAGACAGCTCTGAAGGTGTGAACCAGTGGTCACAAGCACATCCATTTGGCTAAGCTACCATGACAGGTGGGTACTATTGTTAAATTTGGAAACTAGGGCCAAACTCCACCTTTTACATCTCATATGATGGAGATAATATTTTTATTGGATTCCTCTTTCCGAGAGGTACAAAATAAATATAAAGATTGTCAAATTTGGATAAGTAAAAGTAAGTTTTTAAATTTATTATTTCTCATGATCATCAAGGTTGGCCCTATCTCCATGTTAGCTCAATAGGTTCAAAAGACATGTCCCTTAGTCCTCTTCCGATTTGTATAAATAGGGGTGCCTCCACTCTCATTTGTACTCATCTTTCAAACATCTTGTTGCAGAGAAAAAGTTTCTTTTTTGCCATAGGAGAGGAAGGTCCATTTGTGCCACAATCTCCAGGAAGCTAGCTCAGTGGGTTTTTGTTTAGGCAATAGTAAGGTGAGGTGTTATGCGCAGATGCATTAGGGAAATTTTGGAGCCTATTTTAGTGGACCAGAGGCTAGGTTGTAGGCTGTGAAGTTGTGCTTAAGGACCATGGAGAAGTGGGACTGTTTTTTTGTTCTGTGGGGGTTGATCAAAGCCTAGGTGAGGCTGTTGTGGAGGATTTTTGGGTACCGTAGTGGACAGTTGTAGGACGCAGGAATAGCCACTCCTTTTAGGGCTGCGTAGATGTCTTGAATGTCTAATTCATGAGCCCATGGTGGCATCATCTTACCATACCTAGGTTGCAACATCTTATCGTACCTAGTCCGCAGCATATGAAAGTCATTAGATAATTGTCTAAGGGTTATTACAACAGCACAAGCTCTAATTTGGCCATGACCTATAAGCAGTAGAAGTAGCCCTTCTTTAGAATTTTTTTGTCCTTTTTTCATTTCTTTGATTAGACTGTATAGAGGTACTATAAGAACTTTGTTTTTTCCATCCTTTTCATCATTTTAGAAGGCTTCATATATGCTCAGATCCAGGAGTGCAGACATGATTCAGATATGGTATTGCTCATCATATTGAGAGTCAATATGTACTTATGTGTACTCTCTATCTCTCATTCTCTGCTGAAAATTTGATCAATAATAATAAGAAGAATCGATCAGGGGTTTTCCCCTTCTTGGAGTTTTTCCCTGGCTTTTGCCATATCCATGTGTCCTCTTGTCTTTTCTTGTCTTTTTCATCCTTTGTCTATGTTCTTTCTTCAGTTACTGTCATGATGATTATGTCTTATGTGTTTTCTAAAGGAAATCTGAGTTAATATAGATCTATGAATTATTGTTCCTTGGAAAGAACACGTTAACATGAAAAATTGACATGGAATTAGAGCTAGGTCAAGGACAATCCCAAGCAGGAGCATAACAGTAAGAAACCTGAACACTCTATATTTTTTCCACTTCATAAATTTGTCTCGCACATCTATGGAGCTAGAGATCAAATAATAAATTGATTTATGGCACATCTCTCTTTGAAAGAAAATTTAGATTGGGCATAATGTATAGAAGAGCTAATCTAAGTTCTATAAGTAGCCAATACCTCTGACTTGGGCACACCTAAAGGGAATCTAGGTCTTGTTCGGGATCATACAAAAAATTCTTGTCTGATTAGAAACTGTGGCAATTTGGGGTCATTGTTTTTCTTGTGCAGACCTTGGTATTAAATTCTGGAGAAGACCTTGTCTCTTTCATACTCACATATGTGCAACAAAGATATATGAATATAGGGTCTGGATTTTTGCTCAGAAGTTTGGAATCCATTGATCCAGTCTCTTGTCATCCAATTGAAATTAAAATGAAATAATTCCATACCTCTCATATGTCCAATATTTTTCTGCTGATTGGACAACATTCTGGCCTGCAGATCCCTTGAGGATTGTCTTATCTAAGACTTTCTCTAAATAAATTTACGGCTGAAATTAATGATCCAAAATGTTACAGGACTGTAGTCTGTTCACAAAGTCCACATGACTCTTAGAATAAAACTTGCTCCAAGATGGTTTGTTTAAGGAGTTATTTGATCTTGTCTTCTTTCACAAATCTGAAGCCATGGACTTGTTCCTAAGAAGTTTCAGATCCTCTATTGATACACACCTAAGACATTAATGATGGTCTTATGATATATATAACCCTGCATGTCTTTTCCAAAGGGGTTTTTCTTGGGGTTTTATTTGTAAAAAATTTCATTGGCATTCACTGACCTATGGTGGATTAAATATAGGACAACCTGATCTGTAGCAAAAATCAAACATATGTTATGTTATCTTCCAAGGTGATGCTTGTGCCATCCTTCCTCTGACTGAGTTTAATCTACATATAATAATTCTTACCTAGCAGACTGAATTGTCCACTCTCAAGGAATCCTCAAGTGGAACTCATTTGGAATCTATTCTATTAGTGATCAAGGCTCCCTTTAGGAAAAAATATGTATCAAAATCTGAAAATGTTGAAGAATTTCAATCACTTTTATTTTTACAGACCTGAGGTATCTTATCTAGAAAGTTTCAACTTATTATACATGATGGTATTGCAAATTCCAGGTGTTCTTTTATTAAAGAATATTTGGCTAGTGTACTCCAAGGAACTTCCTATGATAACATCCATGATATTCTTTGATCCCCGTAATAAAAGCCCTCAATTGTGAGCCATTATCCAGCACAGTTTATATGAAGTCCTGACCTGGCACATTGATCACTCATCATTGGAATTTCTGTTGATATAAGTAGTATGAGTAAGTGATATTGCCTCTTGTTCTCACATATTTTTCATCTTCAAGCAAACGAGATTCACATTATGAACAAAGGGATAATCTCAGCAAAGAAAAATCCCCAATATCTATGGCATCATGGTTGTATATTTTAATCATACTCAATGTCAGAACTAAGTATATCCTCCTCTATCGGAATGGTATTCCTCATCTTCTATAAATTTTGTTATTACTAGGGTATTCTACTTAAATTCTACTTAAAGAATTCAAAGAACCGAATGATCTTTGTTGGAAAAATTAGATTCATTCCATTAAGTGTCGAAAACCTTTGGAGAAATGAAAAGTTTCTAGAGCTAAAGGGGTCATAGTCATTTTGAAGTCTAAATGGTTTCCTATCCTTAAGTACCAGGAATCTGAGGAACCTTGTTGGAAGATACAGATTCTTGCATAAGTGATCTTGAATTAAGTATCCTTATGATTCAAGACTTGATGGGAAATGGAAGGAAGGTCTCAGGGAAAGAAGTCAGTTATAATCTCTCTCTCCTCCAAAGGATAGACATCTTGACATGACAATATACAATGTTTAATAATCCTCATATCTATCAAATTAATAGACTCTTAAAAGTGAAGGTGGAATACCTTACCATTACAACTTAAATATATATCCCAATGTTGGTTGTAACAACACCTGATCTTTCTGATCTGAACAGTATTATCTATCTCCATTATGACAGGAAATAGAGGAAAGGTCATGAATGTCTTTGATATAACAGCTCTATTTATTTTGCATATAACAGTTGATGTTATACTTCCTATGACTTGGGAATTCGAAAGAAGACAATAAAATTTATAAGATCGTCTTTGTAAAATATCGAGTAGTTTCATGCTTATAGCGAAAATCATCTGCAAGCTACTTTGAAAGTTAAATTACCATCTAACAGAAGGCCTCAGAAGGAGCTACAGTTTATTCCAAGAAATTCATCTATATCAAAGGACATTGACTCATGACATCTGATTATAATAGTATAATGACTCCCAAGATAAATTGGATGAATTTGGTGCACGTACCAAAGGATGAATATTTGGCTTCATATAGCTTGATGGATATGCTTCGTATCATCATACCTTTTCCCATGATCAGAAGTAGATATAAATGTTTGTTAATAAAATCTGTCAGATGTTGATCCTCCCTTTCTTCATCATTATTTGAGTGATCATATTTATATTATCTTCATAAGATCAAGATCACCTTTATTCGGTAAGAAGCTATAAGTCATGGACAGACCGTACTATTAGGTTCTCGATTGTTCATTGAGCTCTATAAGACCAACTAGAAGAAGTAAAAAAATTATCATGATATTAGAAAGGCAAGGATGTCGAAGTACTTCTATGATTTCTGTTGAAAATTAATAGGTCCATAGAAAGTTGTGAATTCATCTATGTGTTGCTTGATGGAGCTATAAAGTTCTTATTGTCTATCTAGATATCATCACCAAGATCTATACTTGTTTTCCAGGCAGCAACTTGGCATTTTTCCTTATATGAAGGGATCCATGGTTAAGATTGAACATTGAGATTTGGGAGCTCCTGGGGTCTTGGGGTACTTATTGAGCTACAAGCGACCATAGGGTGAGTGGTTCACCTTCACCTAGTGGTGCGTTGTGTACAGGGTGATTGGTTCACCTTCCCCTACGTTTGCGGAAACATGTCTATAAGGTGAGTGGTTCACCTTCCCCTACTGTTGATGACTTATGGATAGGATGAGTGGTTCACCTTCTCCTGCAGGTACCCTAGTGAGAGATTCATATAGGAATTTGTTGACATGTTAGTGGGACATGGTTCATCCTTTCCCCACATGTAGGATGCTTGTTCTGTTGAGAATTTTGAGGGCTAGTGATTAATTCAAATTCTCTTCTTAATAATTACTTGTGAGGTTACTTGAGTTACTTATGTATTTCCTTCTTTAGCTTATTTAATCTTTCATCAAGTCAATTATCAGAATACATGAGACACAAGAATTAGGCTCCTAGAGCCAGGGAAAAACCTCTCCCTGTTGGAGAGGAAAATCCATGAGAAATTATTCTTATAGATTTTCAAATGAAAAGTACCATGGCCAAGAATTAGACCCTTGACCTATATATGCATCCAAGACCTTGACCTTACTTCTTTGATGTCCTTGAATGTTGATCCTTCTTCTCTTCACCAAGTTGCACTGTTCTGCACCAACACTTCCTTTGAAACTCCAGTTACTTGAGATGTATATAAGTTATTGTTAGGAAAGTAAATCACATATTTACTTTCCAACTTTTTGTCATTTTCTCTCTACTCCTTATCTTTGAAATATCTACAAAATTTTCCCAGACCATTGTTCCAATTTTTTCATGAACTGGAAATGAATACCAATGTTACCTTTGATCATATTATTCACTTCTGGATAGTCCACAAACCTTTCTCAATTTTGATATGCACTTTAACATAGGAACACTACCCTTGAACGTTGCATGTATCCAGACCCTATACATTGTAACCACTTTAGGATTATACGTAGAAGCTTTGATGAACAGTTAGCGACAATCTGTACTTCTGTTCTAGAAGACCGCAACACTTTATTACACTAAGATACCACAAGGATGTATGTATCTTAAACAGTCCTAAAACTCTTCAAAAATCTACACTTATGTTTCAAATATGACTGAAATTTCTTGTCTTCAAATGACCACAGAACATGTGTATATATAGAGACAGTTTTACTATCTTTAGACTGACCTTCCATTTAGCTTGTAGGTTGTCTTATATAAATGTTGGAAGGCCGAATTTAACACATCATTTTAGCTTATCTTACAACGTTGTTGGAGGGTTGAATTAAGCCATTCATTCATGGTTTCTTTGGCAAGGTCTTGGAGAATTTCTTTAGACTAGATCCTTCATATATAAGACACTTAATTACATTTATACCTAGAAGACAAAACCATAATAGACATCAAGAAGAAGTCTATTAACTTAAAATAAAATCTTGCTCATGAAAATAATGAAGCACGTACAAAAAACATACATTTTATTATCTTTGTCTTACTCTTTACATAATCACATAGTCAATATGAAGACCGATCCTAGTTACACTTTTCAACACTCCCTCTTAACTAGGGAGGTATTCATAGAGGTACATGGTCACTTTCAAACTAAAGAATCTCATAAGAAGAATCGGATTGGTAATCACATCTGTAGAGCATCATATCAACCAGCATTTTCCTAGTGCAAGGTCTTTACTAACAACACCATCTCTCAACGAGACAATGGTATACAATGCTGGCAAGACACACGACTTATAGAAACAAAATTGATTATCTCTCTAAGGTACATACTCCACCCAGGTGTTCCCAGATGATTACCTAATCCTCCATTCTGTCTTCTAGGTGAGGACCATAATGATGTGTCTATCCATTCTATCAACATGGCCTTCACTAAGACTTACAGTTGTTAGTCCTGGTCTATTGCATAACACATGAATTAGAGAATCACATCGGTCACTCTCTCTTAACTCAGGAAGGGAATACTTCAAGTTTAGCTCCCATTGGCTTCTTGGGATATTTATACCTTGGAAGACAAAGGAGTGTTGGGACTTGCATATGTTCACACATGGGGACAGGTTGTAGCTACTAAGTGAATTGTTAGAGGGCTGCAATATGATGCTTATGAAAAACTCTCTAAAACTGACAAATCATGATAGCCTCACATATGTTTTTCTTCAATGGTTACTTCACATTGGATGACATAGTTTGCAGCACCTCATATTTTATATTGAGAGCCCTCCTATGCTTAAAATAATCTTAAAGGCATTGGCATGTGGTCTCTCAAAACATCTCCTAGAACTATCATGGGCTTAAACAAGTAGAGATCTTGGTTCCAGGCTCCAGCAAAATATGGTGTTTAAATCACCAACATGGCCATTGAGCTCACTCTTGAGGATGACAGGAAATTCTTTGCCAAAAATGCATATTCACTTGATCAAATATTTGGTATGGGGACAATGATGATTTGTCTCTTGTGGACAAACCTTGATAGGAATTGTATAATCAATAACTTATAAGAAATGTGAAAATGACATTGTGAACATTATTTAAGTCATTGATCCAAGGGACACATTCAAAGTGAACTTAAACTTACTAGAACTTGGTTGGAATTGTGGCCAAATGACAAGCCCATACGTAGGTATGAACCCATGATATGTATGGTTGGACTAGACAAAGGTCCTCAATTTTTCATACAACAAATCAAACATGGATCATAAATGATTTAGCAGACAAAATATAAAATGAGTTGACACTCTCTGGAGGGATCCTTGGGCCTTTGAGCTTAGGGTTACAAGTTGGTTCATTCCCTTGGATGTTTTTCCAAGAAAACATACATTATTCAGAACATTTTTTAACTTTTATTGATGGATGTTATGTGCACTGTGGGAAAAAGAAATATTTGAAGCATATTATTCGGGGTTGTGACTTTTCCAAACCTATTCAGAAGGTCATCTACTATGATTTTTTTATTTGTTATCTTGACCTCTACACTAGAGGGTAGCTTTTCTTGGTGACTATGCTTTTGTGTAGATTTTTATCAACCTTTTTTGTCATTTCTTACATTACCCACTCCCTCCAATGTTTGGAACTAAGTTGTGTGGTTTTCATTCAAATTCAGTGAATTTGGATAAAAATATTGCTGGCGCAAAATAATATGACAAAATCCCTCTTATGTTCAGCAAAGAGAATTAAGAAAATTTTGTTAGAACTTCCTAAAAACATGTTATAATATACTATGTTGTTCAAAAAACATGTTGACGTGTGTGTGTGTGTGTGTGTGTTTATTTTCTAAGAGCTTAACAAAAAATAAATGAACCTGATTTTTCTCATCATGTAGAGACTTGAGAATTAGAGTTATTGCTCATCTCCCTTCCTTATTCTCTTGATTTGTACAAAACAGATGGGAATTAATATTGGGAAACATCCTCCTCTCTTGCATGTACTAGCAAGAGTCTCCTCTAATAATGTGCAATCCCAAACCCCTGCATCTACCCACAAGAAGATGTTGCATGTAACCAGGGTTTATTCTATCGTCACCAAGGCTTCTATAAATGCACTTGAACTAAAAACAAAAGGTGAACCCACTCCTAATGGCATTTCTAAGCCTATGCCAATCGGGCAAAGAAATACAACCACTTCTTCTAAAGACTTTATGCTTAAATTTGACATGAGAAACTTTGTTTCTAGTGTTGCACCATGGACACCATCCTCACCCATTTCCACACCTCCTATGTGGAAAATGCGACTTTAGTCCCTAATGTGGCTCTGGAGGTCGAATGGCTTATGAAAAGTATTGAACATTTCAAGGCCCATCACATGATCTGCAAATTTAATGCATTGTCGCCTTTTTTGGCATAGTTATAGGCCTGGTTTGAATCATCACATAGTCCCTTTCTCTTGAAATCTAAGGCCATTCATCCAACTGCAAAAGGTTTCTTCATCCTTCATGGAGTCCAATGCCTATGAGCACTAACTAAAAGTGGTTATGTGTGGCCCATGGTTTGTGGAAATTGCAAGCTTCTCTGTGTAGACATGAAGCCCCAATTTCAATCCAATCGTTAAATCCTTAACAATGATTCAACTTTAAGTACAATGGTCAAATCTGCATTAAAAACACAAGTCCTTGAACTCCATTAGTGATATTTTGGATTAATATTTCTATCTTAGTGACACCATTGGAGCCAAACGTCCTACTAACCTTTCCCACTTTTGTATTGGGGAAAAGGGTTTCCAAATCAAATAGTTTTGAGATATGGTGACCACCACTACTCCCAGAGAGAGCGTGATTTGAATTCATTTTTGGTTGAAGTTTTGGTTTTATAGATGGCATTTTAACATTTAATGGGAAAAAGTTACTATTGTTTTCATCGGTTGGCTTTACCGATTGTAATTTTTTTGTAACATTTTGTTATGCGAGGGAAAATTTATTATTGCTTTAACTTGTATTGTATAGTTTAATGATGAAGATGTTATTATGCCAATGTTACTTTGTATTATTATAAAATAATAATAATAATAATAAGAAATATTTTTTTCAGTGTGAAAAAAATTTGGCTTATATAATGTGCCAATGTATATGTCGTAGCATTTAAACATATTACCAAGTCTATTGTTGAAAGCAACACACATCATAAATAGAAAGGTGTTCTGCCAACCAAGTGCAATCATGTGTCATGACCAATATGAAATGTAGCATACATCACACATCAAAATAAGTCAGAGAAATATGTCCACCCATGTAAAACATCAAATACAAAATAAATAGTGGATGAGAAACATATCAAAATTTGTCCCCATCCCTGGCCCCTTGTGTGTCAGATAGGCCGGAAAAAACTCCCAGACCAGTTACACAACACAAAAATAGAAAATATAGTAAAAGGTGTGTAAATAGGTCTAAGTCAAGATAGTTCCAAAGTCGTAGTTCCAAAAACCAGAAGGTTTTCTAGCCAGAGAAAATAGTTTGTGATAGACATATATTTACAATATCATAGAAAGAACAGTAAGCTGAAAAGTGTTGATCTTCGCAATTACTATAAGATTTTTATATTCATTTCTCGTGGGTGATACCTACGGGCACTCAACTTGGGGTAGGTGGAAGATAAATATTCACACACTTTTACTAACCACAAGGTTGCAGGCACCTCGACATCACCCCTTTCTATAGGATCTGATAAAGGTTGAGCATTGGGGAATATTCTTTTCCCTATCTTCACAGATTTGCATTAATGCTAAGCATCATCATTCCTCCATTCTTTTCCAATTTGCACTGGACCTGACCACATACATTTATGGGACATATCAATGAATACCTGGCATTGTTGGACATGGAAATCACTAGAAAGGAAGCTATGCTAGAGGCATTTCAATTAATGGTGGATGTCAGAAAGGATGGGACAACAAGAACACATGTGAGACGTCGGGGGTCGAGGACCCTGAGATCTCCTTCATGATACAACCCTCGCACAAAACATCGTTTTCAAAACCAAATACCAGTTGCACATCACATGGGAACTCAAGATAAACTTCATCATCCTTCCACTGTGACAAAATTGTTGAGCTTTGGCTATGATGTCATTTGGTATAGGTTGGAAAGCCTTCGTAGGAGGGAATTAATTGGGCGATGGCACTTCGACCTGGAGCACGACAAGGATATGAAGAATTGGGGAAATATTGAGTGGTATCACATTATGGGATATCCACCTAAGGTGTGTCGATTACTAAACAATTGGTATAGTTTTCACTTCCTGAGTATGGAGGATGTTGCACAGATTCTGAAAATACCATGTGTACGTGGTAGATGCTTCCTATCATTACATACGTGGTATATTGGTTTTAATATACTGTTAGAGGTTCCATGCAATCATCTAGTATGGGTTAAACTCCCGGGATTGTCGCTAGAATTCTAGATTCTGAAGGTCCTTTTTACCATTGGGGATTCCATTGGAATATTTGTATACATGGATCTTAGGGGACTTGGAATGTCTGATAAATGAGTTGCATGGATTCTAGTTGATCTGGGGTTTGTTGGTGGTCTTCCTGCTCAGATTGATCTACCGTGGGACTGTGCAATTCTCCACAAGCGGAGTGACTATTGGAGCATCCTTTTCCGGTGCTTACTGTATCATGACACAGGCCACCTGGTTGAAAATTACCCGATGCGTCACTCTGGGAAGCGATCATAGAAGACCAGGTTGGGAAAAATACTGAGAGGGGGGGGGGGGTGAATCAGTATTTACTGCATATTCAAACTTTTACTTTTTCATTCCTTAAAACCCATACGCTACTTTGCTGAAGCCAAGTAGCGTATACACGCGGATATCCTTCATAAAACTCGCGTATACACAAAGATCTAATTATGCCATTAGTTCTTCACTTATATCATTCCATCATTCATTCATTAGATGTTCTATAAACAGTAAACATGTGCAGTAAGAACAGAATAAACCATCACACATAAGCATCACACATGAACACCAGGATTTTTATGTGGAAACCCAAGTCGGGAGAAAACCACCGCTGCAGTTGCTCAGCCTTCAATATTTTATTATATAGAAAACATCTTACAACATATGTGCCGGTGCAGACTCTACCAGCACGCAGGCACCCACCTGCGCTCGTTTACCAGCCTCTCCTGGAAGGGAGCTCCAACCCCCTGACTCGTTTACCAGCCTCTCCTGGAAGGGAGCTACGACCCCCGATCTCGTTTACCAGCCTCACCTGGAAGGGAGCTACAACCCCCTGACTGAAGGCTACAACCTTCAGCACCACCTTGGACCACGTTTCATCAATTTTCACACTGGATCCAACAACTTCAATAGAACAACACTTGCAGGCCACATTTCATCATATTTCCAGACTGGACCCTTTCAATACTTTTAAGCTCAACCATACATCACCAACAGATACTTATCAACACAGATCAGATAGCAGAAACACAGCAGAACAGATCAGATATTTCATACCCCTTGCTTCAGCAAACCCTAGTTTGCATACGCGCTTTTACTTCACTGATGTCGCGTATATACGCGCTTCCGTCCACACAAACCAACGTATACCTCAGTGTATATTTTATTGCGCATACGCGCTTTATCTTCGCTGAAGCTGCGTATATACGCGCTTCCTCCGCGGCGAAGTAGCGTATAGATCTTCAATCATTACAGAGCAGCATACTTCATCATATCAGATATTCAGTTCAGATCTACCCTTTTGCTTCAGACAGATGTTCGCCTAGATGCTCGCCTCATCACAGATCTAAGCCTTCCATAATCAGATCTAGCAAATACAAGAGCAATTCAGATCTAGATCCCCTTCTTCATCATTAGTGCATCATACATTCAGATTTATCATTCAAGTGTAACCCTTTCCATTCAGATATACTTCAGAGAGAAGTATTCATTCAAGCTCAGACATCTTGCACCCACACTCACAATTTGCACAATGAATTTCTTCTCCTTATATAGGTTTATCCTTTTCAATACCACGAGCCCCCTTTTTCAATACCATGGGCCAAAACAATACCATGAGCCCAAAACTACCTGGACGGGGTCAATTAGGCGGATCATTACCCAATACCATGGGTCAATACCATGGTGGTTACCCTTGGTTTTGCACTTTTTGAGCGCTTTAGCCCATACGCGACTTATAACGTTCTTTCCCGCGTGCATACGCGACTTCCCTTAGACATATCCGCGTATTCATAGAGACATACTCTTTTCATCATACTTTGAGCACATTCTGAATTCCTTTCTTCATTGCCTTCTGTACACACTGTAGATACATCATATTTTCTTCATCAAGAACATATTCTAGCAAGCACAACTTCATCAAGTAAGTTTCCATCATCTTTATCAAGTGGGTTTCCTTTCAGGGACAACACTCAACATCATAATATCAACAAGCATCATATCACATCAGATTTACATCATTTACCAAGTTCATCAAGACAAGAATAACTTCATCAGGTGGATTGCCATCAAGGACAACACTTGTCAACAGTCGCATGTCTTTATCTTCATTTAGTGGGTTGCCATCAAGGACAACACTCTGCATCATATTTCCAACAATCTCCCCCTTTGGACTTGATGGCAACCACGATGGTGTTTGGTTACCACAACATATAAGTACATTGACACCATGTCACTCTCCCAATTCTTTGACACCATTATCTGCATTCAAACACCATGTCACTCTCCCCCTTTGACATCAAGGGCAAAGGGCGGATCAAAACCAACACACTCTCCCCCTTTGACATCAAGGGCAACGGGCGGATCAAAACCAACACACTCACCCCTTTTTCTCCTCATGTAGAAGAAGCGTTCTGCAGATCTGATGTATACTGAAGTGACCAAGCTCCCCCTGAGTTCATGCTGAATCTTCAAACATATTTTCAATGAAGTTCATGACTCTATGAAGTTCCTATCACCAATGACTCATACTTACATCAAATATCCAACCAAGTGGATTTACATATGAGACTCAAGTACCCAACCAAGTGGGTTTACACATTTGACTCAGCTACCCAACCAAGTGGGTTTACAAAAATGACTCAGCTACCCAACCGTTAGGTCTCTATATTACTAGTATAGTCCCTTATTGTTATTAGTGTAACCCCCTTATTATTATTATTGTACCCTTGTAACCCCCATTTTGTTATTATTGTGCCCTTAAATTATTGTTAGGTCGGCTAGATTACATTGTGGCCCACTAGGATTACATTATGGCCACATGGACTCCTATATATAGAAAGGAGGTTTTGTAAATTGTATCATCCAAGAATTGTTCATTTATGTAATGTATTGGAGGTTGCCCCCTCGAAGTGGCTTATTTCTAAGGTGTTAATATCTCTTTTCTTCTATTTTTGAAGCTGGTTACACAACATTTGGTATCAGAGGTTTGGGATTCTAGGGTTTCGCTGCTCCAAACAGGTCATCGTGGAATTTTCGCTATAACTTTTTTCTACGAAGCTTCAGAAGCTGAAATTTCTAGGGTGCGAAGCTGAAATCTTGAGGAAGGTTGTCTAAAAATTTCAGATCTTGGTTCGCAATATTTGAGGAGATATCATCTGTGGAAGTTAGGTATTTTTTCAGGCTCATAAACAGGTCATCGTGGCATTTGCGCTATAAATTGTTTTGTACGAAGGTTCAGAGTCTGAAATTCATATGGTGCAAAGCTGAAATCCTGAGGAAATTCGTCAAAAAATTTCAGAACTTGGTTCGCAATATTTTTGGAGATATGATCTGTGGAAGGTAGTGCTTTTTCAGGCTCCTGAATTGCATCTCAAAGAGGTGATCGTGGGAAAACTTCAATAACTCTCTCTCTGGGAATTTGATTGAAGTGCCGTAAAATGTGGTCGCAAGTACACAGACTAAAGTTTCTGGGCTATCAATTTCAGAGACAAAGGACAAAACAGTGACACGTGGCAAGTCGTACAAGTTCGCTCTACTAAACCAGTCCAGAATTAGGTCATTGTGGGAGATTGGACACAACTTTGCCTTGGAAAATCCAAATCAGGTCCGACCTGTGGCATTTGAAAGAAGCTTCAGAGATCTACTATAGGGTGGAATTTCAGATATCGAATATTTTCAACTACAGAGATAATTCAATTTCAATATCGAGCTCCTAAAAGCTAGTAAAAGGTGTGTATTTTTTCCGAATTGCATAAGTCTTGTTTGAAGAATCAAGTTGAATTGATTCCAAGGGAATCTTGTAGAATAGATATCAATATTGGATTCTAAAATGGCCCCAAAAAAGAATTCAACACCCATTAAGCCTTCAGAAGGCTCTACTATGACTCATGAAGATGAAGAATTGCAACATGATCTATCAAAATTACAAGAGCAAGTGCAACAAATTTCACTCTCGCAAAGAGCAAAAAAAATGAAATGGAAGTTTTGAAGAAAGGCGTGGAAGTGAAGATGGACGGTTTGAAGAAAGGCATGGAAGCTAAGATGGATGGCGTGGAAGTAAAGATGGAAGGTTTGAAGAAAGGCGTGGAAGCTAAAATGGATGGTGTGCAAGCTAAGATGGATGGCGTGGAAGCTAAGATGAATGGCATGGAAGCTAATATGGATGGCATGGAAGTGGGCATGGAAGCTAAGATGGATGACATGAAAGAAAACATAGAAAACATGAAGAATGATCTAAAATCATACATGGAAGGCTTGATGACAAGCTTAAAACCAGAAATGATTCCTAATGGCGGAAATATAGGAGAAGAACCTCATGATGAGAACAAAATAAATGTTAATCGTGATTTCATAAACTCGAATGTTGGTGGGAAGAACCACCAAATTCCAAAAATGGATATGAGGAAGTTTGATGGAAAGGATCCTGTAACATGGATACTACAGATGGAGCAATATTTTGATCTCCATAACGTGCAAAACACACAAAAGGTACGCATTGCAACTTTACATTTAGAACAAAAATACATTTGTATGGTATCAATGCCTTTGCTCCCGTAAAAAAATTGTCACTTGGTCAATTTTTACGGAGGAAATGATAGCACATTATGAGGATACAAAGAGCAACACCTTCTTTACCCAATTGATAAATCTCAAACAAAAGGGTTTAGTGGGGCAGCACATTGAGGACTTCCAAAAAATTGAGTATAAGGGTAACTGATATTTCAGAGGACCACAGGATTGATCTCTTCTTAGGCAGTTTAAAGGATAACATTCAACATGAAGTTCGTGTTCTGGAACCTGATTCATTAGAGAAGGCATTCAGGTTGGCAAGAAAAGTTGAATGTAAAATTATGGCAACAAGGAATTCTACTACTCAATTCTATAAAGAAGGAAGTGTGGCTACATCTAGATTTCCACAACCTACAAGGTTGACACCACAACAATTGGAAGAAAAAAGAGCAAAGGGCTTTGCTACAGTTGTGATAGCAAATACACTAAAGGTCATAAGTGTGCTGAGAAGAAATTATTTTACATAGATTGTGAAGAGGAAGAAGAAATGAACAAGAAGAGGATATACACCAGGAACCAGCCCTAGAAGAGGAAGAAATGAATCCGACCATATCGTGTAATGCACTGGCAGGAATTACCACTCCTCAAACTCTCAAGATAGAAGGACAAATCAAGAAGAAAAAGGTAATAGTGTTGATTGATTCATGTAGCACCCATAATTTTATTCATTGTAAGGTAGCCAAGGAATTAAATTGTTTCCTATACCCAGCACCAGAATGTCAAGTGATGGTTGCAAATGGAGGAACTATAACTTGCTCTGGAAAATGCCATAATATTAAGCTAACCATGGGGGAATATGTATTGACTAGTCCAATGCTTTCCATTCCTATGGGAGGTGCTGATGTTGTACTAGGAGTACAATGGTTACAATCTTTGGGGACGGTAGCTTTTAATTTTCAAGAACTTTTCTTGAAATTCTTTTCAGAAGGAAAGGAAGTCGAACTACGGGGTATTGAAGGGAAGCCAGAAAGGATAATAAGCTCTAATGGCATGACAAAGCTTCTAAAGAAAGAACAACGAGGCGTAATTGCACAATTATGCTCACTAGAAGTTCCAACATCAAAATCATCTATTTCTGCAGATCTTCAACAAGTCTTGGACAATCATTCCAAGGTGTTTGAAACTCCCAAAGGACTCCCACCTATTCGTGATCATGATCATGCTATTCATTTGATTCCGGGAAGTGTTCCTCCAAACATCAGGCCTTATAGATATCCTTACTTCCAAAAGAGCGAAATTGAACGTATGATTGCAGAAATGTTAGAGGCGGGTATAATTCAACCTAGTCAAAGTTCTTTCTCTGCTCCTGTAGTATTGGTACACAAGAAGGATGGATCATGGCGAATGTGTCCGATTATAGGGAGTTCAATAAGCTCACCATTAAAGACAAATTTCCCATTCCTGTGATTGATGAATTATTGGATGAATTACATGGAGCAATTTATTTTACCAAGTTGGATCTTCGTTCAGGATATCATCAAATTAGAATGAAGACTGAAGATATTCCAAAAACAAGATTTCGAACTCATGAGGGTCATTATGAATTTTTGGTCATGCCTTTTGGCCTTACCAATGCACCTTCTACATTTCAAGGGTTGATGAATTCCATTTTCAAACCCTTCCTTAGAAAATTTGTGCTAGTATATTTTGATGATATACTAATCTATAGCAAGTCTTGGAAGGATCATGTTGAGCATGTTGACAGGGTGCTCAAACTATTGCAAGAGAAACAATTATATGCAAAAGCATCCAAATGTTTCTTTGGAGTACAAGAGGTGGAATATTTGGGTCATATTATATCCC
>CM076571.1:480392311-480491019 GCA_034641835.2 Pinus albicaulis
TCCTAGTTCATCTCAACCACATTTTACTGATTCCCCTTCATGGCATGAAGTACACTATTTTTACGAGGACAAGAATTATGGATTCTATTGAAGCGAGTTAATATCATTCATGTTATGATCTTCAACATGACAGCTCCTTGATGATAGATTATTTTCAAAAGGGACAATTATTTATATACTACTTTACTACATTGTTTTCTGTTGAACATGATATTTATTGATCATCTTAATACCATGCTGGTTCCACCCTTCTGGATTATAATCTTCTTTGTTTGTAATAAATGAGATTATGGATATATTTTTCTATTGACATGTTCAACTTCTTCCACCATCCCTGCTCTTAAGGAGTACTGAGCCTCCTTTTTTTTATCATAAAATTGTGTAATAACAACAAAATTTTGTTCACAGATGGAGGATAGGGGGTCTCATTATGGCATTCCCATTATGGCATTGTAAGAAAGTGGCATTCCCATTATGGCCACCACACCAGGGTTATGATCCATTGGATAGTCAAATTATCCTTGGAACAGGAGGTCTCATCACGAGCCGGCCTGATCACTTTTGCTACATCCCAGTGAATGGCAGTGTGGTTATCTGGTTACCATGCCAGCACACTGATCTCTTCTGTAGAACAGCACTGTAACTCTCCATTTATAAATTGAGGATCCTGGCTCATATGGGTTAAAAAGCAACCATGCCGAGGCTATGGATGCCTGCTGGCAGCAGCGGCTCTGCTTATGGTATTGAAGTTATATCTTATCGTCAATTATTATTATAATACCCTTTTCTTATTTTTTTCTTTTTATCAGAGAAGTTATTTCCTTAACTTTTTCCCTGTTTTGAACCTTTATGTATGAGAAATTGTTTTATGATCAATCGCATCATTTTCAGCTAGCATACTATCAGTAAAGCATATTTTTGGCATATTGTTGTTCTTTTTCTCTTTTTCATCACCTATTATCAATTCAAAGCGTCCTATCTCTTATTCATAACTATCTTTACACACTCTGCTCTCATTATAACCATAACTACCCGCTATCCTATCATTGATATGTGTACTCTGCTTCATTCACTGCTATATTGTTCATTCCCTTGCCTTGCCATCAGCACAACACCTCTCATATGCTTTATGGTCATGGAATACCTTTTCCAATTGGAGGGGGAAATGTATGCATTATGGGATTGCATGCGATATGATTACTGCACTCTGCCATCACTTGTTGATTTGCCAAACTATTAGTATTGCATGTATACATAAGTTTTTCTGATTGAAATTTTTGCATGCATCTTATCTATTGCTTACACTATGGATTCAAGAACATTGTATGCCAAATAGTGCTTTGTTTGCAGGAAAACAACAAGTATGGGTAGAGATCTATTCACAGCATGACCACACTATTGCAACTAACAGAAGAGGCTCGAGCAACTCGCGAACATGCACAATTCTTCCGACATGATGTGCTTGCCTGGATTCTACCTTTTGCATCACTTTCAGCACCAACTCTGCCTACATCAGCTTCAACACCTGCCAGTACATATATGTCATTCCACATTTTTGGAGGTAAAACTTGAGGTAAAATCGCATAATTTTCTGATTTATTACGAATTTAGGAGAATTTCAAAAACGTTCATTTTTGGCATTATTTATCATCCTTCAGTCCACATCTGTACCACTTCCCATTTTTTTTCAGCGGCATATCATCTTTCAGTTTGGGGGAGTGTCACTTTCATTCATTTCTTTCTTATAACCATGTCATTCATATTCTTTATCATCCATTGCTATTCTTATTCATTCTCAACACCTCCCTTATTCCATGTTGTTTTACACCAAGCATAGAATTCAACAGCTGGTAGCAACCACCTCTATTTGTTTTCTAGCGTCGCATGAGGGCATGCTAATTTTTCAGAGAGGGGGAGGAATTGCTACGCATGATGGATGTTTTCAATTTTCTTTCTCATTTAAGGCATACAATTTCAGTGCAGAAATTGATTTCCATAATATTTTTAAAAACTATGAACTCAATTCTTGTGATTTTTGGAAAATGCAGACGTATCATTAATACAAACCCAGACAATTTCAAGAAATATTGGTTCATAAAATTTCAGAAATCATGCACTCTCAGCTACAGTGATTTTGTTTATATCTCATGATCCATGCATCAAAACAGTCTGATTTTTGGAATCATAAAGGCATTCATATATTATAAATTTACTTGCCAAATTTCAACAAAAGCTGGTTTGTAGTTTTTGAGAAAATGGTTAATGAAGTTTGCTGTTACTTATATCATATTTTGTTGCAAATTCATATATACATATAGTTGAATGTCAATATAAAAATTGTTATGCCTTCATCAAGATTACTAAAAGTGAATATTCATTAATTAAGGAAGAATTCATTTGTTCTATCCATTTCATGAGCTGAAATGAACATATTTTTTATTGCTTGGTTAACACATGGGTTTTTGTCTTTGGGTTGCATGAGGACATGCAATATATTCAGTTTTCGTTGCATGAGGACATGCAACATATTGAGTGTGGGGGTATGTTGGGCCATTAATATGCCATTATTATTATCACTTTTGCTTTTAAGGAGTTTTCCTAGTTTACTTTCAATGGCAGCTTTAGTTTAATTTCTATTTCCTTTTAATTGCTTTAAAGCAGGACTCTCAACTGTAGAGAACATCGGTTATTGCTTCCTCGTTCCTAGATTGATTGTCTTGTTCCGGTTTGATTTCAATTGCATCAATATCCAGAGGAATGAGTTATTGCTACTGTATCCTCGATTGATGGTTGTTTGAGTGAATGATTTAGTTTAGAACATTTCAGTTTCTTGTTGTTCTAATTAGATTTTGTTTCCAGCTTTCATTTACTTTTGCATTTTAAGCACTATACTGCAAAACATTACTCTTGAGTAAATAGCCGCCTCAGACTGAGTA
This sequence comes from Pinus albicaulis, assembly GCA_034641835.2. NCBI lineage: Eukaryota > Viridiplantae > Streptophyta > Pinopsida > Pinales > Pinaceae > Pinus > Pinus albicaulis. The sequence continues at coordinate 480,395,248 of CM076571.1, forward strand.
CACTCTTGAAATAAAAAGTCGTCCCTGGGTTGATAATTAATGTGAAGGTAATTATGAGTTAAAAAGACCCTTTTTATCGCTCCACACATTTACGACACCATGGTGTACATTTAAATATGTTAAGATGCCTTTTGGACTCAAAAACGCAGGAGAAACCTTCCAAAGAGCAATGGACATTGCCTTTGCCAAAGAAATTCATGATTTTCTGGTTATTTATCTAGATGATTTAACTGTTTTTTCCAAAACAGATCAGCAACATTTAGATCATCTAAGGCAAGTGTTTATAAAATGAAAAAAGTATGGTATTTCTTTAAATCCAAAAAAATCATTGTTTGGTCTTGAAGAAGGAAAGCTCCTAGGTCACATTATTTCTAAATATGGCATTAGAATTGATCCTGAAAGAATACAAGCCCTTTTGCAGATATCGCATCCCAGAAACATTAAAGAACTTCAAGCTTTCATAGGAAAGATCAATTTTTTGAGAAGATTCATTTCTAGTTTAGCTGAATTACTTAGACTGCTTACTAACATGTTAAGAAAGGATTCAAGTATTGACTGGACCATGGAAGCCAAGCAATCATTTGAAGAAATCAAAATGGCTTTGACCAAAACACCAGTTCTTACCAGTCCAAAATTTGATAGAGATTTCATAATTTTTTCATTCGCTTCTGAACATACAGTTGCAGCTGTTTTACTACAAAAGGATGATCAACGATGTGAAAAACCAATAGCCTTTTTTAGTAAAGCACTTAGAGATGCATCATTGAAAAATAATATTATGGAGAAACAAGATTTTGCACTTGTAAAAGCAATTAAATATTTCAGAGTTTATATATTGTATTCTCATGTGATAGCTTATGTACGTAATGCTGTTGTTAAAGACATCTTAACTCAAGATGGTATTGAAGGCAAAAGAGGTAAGTGGATAGCTACCATATTAGAATATGATATTGAAATAAAACCAACAAAACTCATAAAAGGTCAAGGTTTGGCTCAACTCATGACTGAAACAAATTTCCAAGCCCTGGATATTAACGAACTGGATGACGAATAGGAGATGGCAACTCCATAAATCAGTCAAGCCTTTTTAGACTCACCCTGGTACACTGATATCATTTATGTTTTGTTAAACCTGCAAGCTCCTCAACGGTTATCCAGAACGAAACAAAGGTTCTTAAAAATGACATCTTTAAAGTATTGTATTTTAGATAGTGCTCTTTTTTGGAAGAATCATGATGGAATTCTATTAAATTGTTTATTGAAAGATGAAACTAACAAGGTTCTTAATGAATTTCATGCAGGAGATTGTGGTGGACACCTCTACTGGAAGTCAACTACAGATAAGATCTTAAGGGCTAGTTTTTATTGGCCAACCTTGTTTTCAGATGTTAAGAAATTTGTAACTACTTGTCATAAGTGTCAGATTTTCGAAGGCAAGAGAAAATTTTTACCTTTACCATTAAAACCAATTTCCACCGAGAGACCCTTTCAACAATGGGGACTGGATTTTATTGGAGAAATCCATCCTCCTTATTCTAGACAACACAGATGGATCATTACTGCCAAAGATTACTTTACTAAATGGATTGAAGCTATCCCATCCAGACAGGCCAATGATTCTGTGATTATAGGGCTTTTAGAAACCAATATACTTTCAAGATTTGGCTGTCCTGAAAAAATTATAACTGATAATGCTACTGCTTTTAAGTCTAATAAAATGATTAGTTTCTGCAATAAATATGTGTTAGGTCCCTATATTACTAGTATAGTCCCTTATTTTTGTTAGTGTAACCCCCTTATTGTTATTATTGTACCCTTGTAACCCCCATTTTGTTATTATTGTGCCCTTAAATTATTATTGTTAGGTCGGCTAGGATTACATTGTGGCACACTAGGATTACATTATGGCCCCATGGACTCCTATATATAGAAAGGAGGTTTTGTAAATTGTATCATCCAAGAATTGTTCATTCATGTAATGTATTGGAGGTTTCCCCCTCGAAGTGGCTTATTTCTAAGACGTGAATATCTCTTTTCTTCTCTTTTTGGAGCTGGTTACACAACATTTGGTATCAGAGCTTTGGGATTCTAGGGTTTCGCTGCTCCAAACAGGTCATCGTGGCATTTTCGCTATAAATTTTTTTCTACGAAGCTTCAGAAGCTGAAATTTTTAGGGTGCGCAGCTGAAATCTTGAGGAAGGTTTTCTAAAAATTTCAGATCTTGGTTCGCAATATTTGAGGAGATATCATCTGTGGAAGTTAGGTATTGTTTCAGGCTCATAAACAGGTCATCGTGGAATTTGCGCTATAAATTTTTTTGTACGAAGGTTCAGAGTCTGAAATTCATATGGTGCGAAGCTGAAATCTTGAGGAAATTTGTCAAAAAAATTCAGAGCTTGGTTCGCAATATTTGTGGAGATATGATCTGTGGAAGGTAGTGCTTTTTCAGGCTCCTGAATTGCATCTCAAAGAGGTGATCGTGGGAAAACTTCAATAACTCTCTCTCTGGGCATTGGATTGAAGTACCGTAAAAATTGGTCGCAAGTACACAGACTGAAGTTTTTGGGCTATCAATTTCAGAGACAAAGGACAAAACAGTGACACGTGGCAAGTCGTACAAGTTCGCTCTACTAAACCAGTCCAGAATTAGGTCATTGTGGGCGATTGGACACAACTTTGTCTTGGAGAATCCAAATCAGGTCAGACCTGTGGCATTTGAAAGAAGCTTCAGAGATCTACTACAGGGCTGAATTTCAGATATCAAAGATTTTCAACTACAGAGATAATTCAATTTCAATATCGAGCTCCTAAAAGCTAGTAAAAGGTGTGTATTTTTTTTCCGAATTGCATAAGTCTTGTTTGAAGAATCAAGTTGAATTGATTCCAAGGGAATCTTGTAGAATAGATATCAATATTGGATTCTAAAATGGCCCTAAAAAATAATTCAACACCCATTAAGCCTTCAGAAGGCTCTACTATGACTCATGAAGATGAAGAATTGCAACATGATCTATCAAAATTACAAGAGCAAGTGCAACAAATTTCACTCTCGCAAAAAGCAACAAAAAATGAAATGGAAGTTTTGAAGAAAGGCGTGGAAGTGAAGATGGATAGTTTGAAGAAAGGCATGGAAGCTAAGATGGATGGCGTGGAAGTGAAGATGGAAGGTTTGAAGAAAGGCGTGGAAGCTAAGATGGATGGCGTGGAAGCTAAGATGAATGGCATGGAAGCTAAGATGGATGGCATGGAAGTGGGCATGGAAGCTAAGATGGATGACATGAAAGACAACATAGAAAACATGAGGAATGATCTAAAAGCATACATGGAAGGCTTGATGACAAGCTTAAAACCAGAAATGATTCCTAATGGTGGAAATATAGGAGAAGAACCTCATGATGAGAACAAAATAAATGTTAATCATGATTTCATAAACTCGAATGTTGGTGGGAAGAACCACCATATTCCAAAAATGGATATGAGGAAGTTTGATGGAAAGGATCCTGTAACATGGATACTACAGATGGAGCAATATTTTGATCTCCATAATGTGCAAAACACACAAAAGGTACGCATTGCAACTTTACATTTAGAACAAAATACATTTGTATGGTATCGATGGCTTTGCTCCCGTAATAAAATTGTCACTTGGTCAATTTTTACGGAGGAAATGATAGCACATTATGAGGATACAAAGAGAAACACCTTCTTTAGCCAATTGATAAATCTCAAGCAAAAGGGTTTAGTGGGGCAGCACATTGAGGACTTCCAAAAATTGAATATAAGGGTAACTGATATTCCAGAGGAACACATGATTGATCTCTTCATAGGCACTTTAAAGGATAACATCCAACATGAAGTTCGCGTTTTGGAACCTGATTCATTGGAGAAGGCATTCGGGTTGGCAAGAAAAGTTGAATGTAAAATTATGGCGACAAGGAAGCCTACCACTCAATTCTATAAAGAAGGAAGTGTTGCTACGCCTAGATTTCCACAACCTACAAGTTTGACACCACAACAATTGGAAGAAAAAAGAGCAAAAGGGCTTTGCTATAGTTGTGATAGCAAATACACTAAAGGTCATAAGTGTGCTGAGAAGAAATTATTTACATAGATTGTGAAGAGGAAGAAGAAAATGAACAAGAAGAGGATATACACCAGGAACCAGCCCTAGAAGAGGAAGAAATGAATCTGACCATATCGTGTAATGCAGTGTTAAAGTAGACCCTAATAAAATTAAAGCCATTAAGGAATGGAAAGTCCCCACAACCATAAAGCAGTTGGGAGGATTTCTCAGGTTAACAGGGTATTATCGCACGTTTGTTAAGAATTATGGGAGAATAGCAGCACCTCTAACAACATTATTGAAGAAAGATGCATTTTCATGGACTCCTGAAGCAACTAAGGCCTTTGAACATCTTAAAGAGGCAATGTGCCTATCACCGGTCTTAGCTACGCCAGACTTCACAAAAACCTTTATTGTGGAATGTGATGCCTCAGGAAATGGAATTGGTGCAGTTTTAATGCAGGAAGGAAGACCCATTGCTTTTGAAAGTCGTCCAATCAAGGGAATGTATTTACAGAAACCTATTTATGAGAAGGAAATGTTAGCAATACTACATGCACTAAATAAATGGCGAACTTACCTAATGGGAAGACACTTCAAGGTAAAAACTGATCATGATAGTCCTAAACACTTTTTGGAACAAAGACTATCTTCAGAAGAGCAGCAAAAATGGGTCACAAAGATGTTGGGTTATGACTTTGAAATAATCTACAAAAAAGGAAGCTTAATGTTGTTGCAGATGCACTCTCAAGAAAGAATGAAGAGGTGGAAGCATTGCTTTGTGCCATTTCTATTATCCAACCAGATTGGATAACCTAAGCAAGAGATGAATGGAAGAAGGACAAAGATGTATGGACACTCATTCAAAAGTTGCAGCAAGATCCTAGTACATCTGATACATTTAGTTGGAAAATGATTCCTTATGGTACAAAGATCGCTTATATCTTTGTAAGGATTCCCAACTAAAACAGGGTGTTAAAGTAGACCCTAACAAAATTAAAGCCATTAAGGAATGGAAAGTCCCTAAGACAATAAAGCAGTTGCGAGGATTTCTCGGGTTAACAGGCTATTATCATAAGTTTGTTAAGAATTATGGAAGAATAGCAGCACCTCTAACAACATTATTGAAGAAAGATGCATTTTCATGGACTCCTGAAGCAACTAAGGCCTTTGAATATCTTAAAGAGGCAATGTGCCTAGCACCGGTCTTAGCTACGCCAGACTTCACAAAAACCTTTATTGTGGAATGTGATGCCTCAGAAAATGGAATTGGTGCAGTTTTAATGCAGAAAGGAAGACCCATTGCTTTTGAAAGTCGTCCAATCAAAGGAAAGTATTTACAGAAACCTATTTATGAGAAGGAAATGTTAGCAATACCGCATGCACTAAAGAAATGGTGAACTTACCTAATGGGAAGACACTTCAAGGTAAAAACTGATCATGATAGTCTTAAACACTTTTTGGAACAAAGACTATCTTCAGAAGAGCAGCAAAAATGGGTCACAAAGATGTTGGGTTATGAATTTGAAATAATCTACAAAAAGGAAAGCTTAATGTTGTTGCAGATGCACTCTCAAGAAAGAATGAAGAGGTGGAAGCATTGCTTTGTGCCATTTCTATTATCCAACCAGATTGGATAACCCAAGCAAGAGATGAATGGAAGAAGGACAAAGATGTATGGACACTCATTCAAAAGTTGCAGCAAGATCCTAGTACATCTGATACATTTAGTTGGAAAATGATTCCTTATGGTACAAATATCGCTTATATCTTTGTAAGAATTCCCAACTAAAACAAAATATTCTTCTGGAATTGCACACTTCTCCTTTAGGAGGACACTCAGGATTTTTAAAAACTTACCACAGGGTGAAGAAAGAATTTTTTTGGGATGGCCTTAAATCTGATATTCAAAAGTTTGTAGCGGAATTTTTGGTTTGCCAGCAGAATAAAGTGGAGACAATTAAGACCCCGGGACTTCTACAACCTTTATCCATTCCAAGTCAGCGTTGGGAGGAGATTTCAATGGATTTTATCACAGGTTTACCTAAGTCTCAAGGAAAGAATGTCATCATGGTGGTAGTTGATAGACTTACCAAGTATGCACACTTTTGTGCATTATCTCATCCATTTAAAGCAAGTACAGTTGCTACTACATTTTTGGACAGAATTCAAAAGCTACATGGAAGCCCAAGGGTTATTGTGAGCGACAGAGATCCCATTTTTACGGGAAATTTTTGGACGGAGTTATTTTCTTGTTTGGGTACTCAATTAGCTCATAGCTCATCTTATCATCCTCAATCTGATGGTCAAACCGAGATAGTAAATAAATGTTTGGAAGGATATCTTCGTTGTTTTGTATCTGATAAACAAACACAATGGGTCAAGTGGTTACCTCTCGCCGAATGGTGGTATAACACTTCCTTCCATACTGCAGCAAAAATGACCCCATTTATGGCACTTTATGGATATCATCCACCATCCATCACATCATCTTTAAGGGAAAATTCGAAGGTTCAAGCAGTGGAAGATCACATCGAGCATCAGCAAGAAGTTCTCCAACTCTTAAAGGATAACCCGAATTTGGCACAAAATCGAATGAAACAACAAGCAGATCAATATCGCAGCGAGAGAAGTTTTGATGTAGGAGATTGGGTATTTTTACGGCTACAACCATACAAACAAATGTCCCTCAAGCAAGCTAAGAAGGATAATAAATTATCACCAAAGTACCATGGTCCTTACAAGGTGTTGCAAAAGATTGGTACTATGGCATACAAATTGGAGCTTCTTGCTTCTTCGCGAGTACATCCAGTTTTCCATGTTTCATGCTTAAAGAAGGTTATAGGAGAAAATCTTCCAGTTCAAACAATATTGCCAGAACTTGATGAGGAAGGAAAAATCATATTGGAACCAGAAGCGCTCATGGAAACAAGAACTCGACAACTACGGAATCGATCAATTTCAGAGTATCTCATCAAGTGGAAGAATTTATACACTGAAGATTCTACATGGGAGGATGAAAAATTTATACGGAAGCACCCAGAGCTACTCAAGCGTTGAGGACAACGCTTTTTTGAAGGAGAGGGGCATGTTAGGTCCCTATATTACTAGTATAGTACCTTATTGTTGTTAGTGTAACCCCTTTATTGTTATTATTGTACCCTTGTAACCCCCATTCTGTTGTTATTGTGCCCCTAAATTATTATTGTTAGGTCGGCTAGGATTACATTGTGGCCCACCGGGATTACATTATGGCCCCATGGACTCCTATATATAGAAAGGAGGTTTTGTAAATTGTATCATCCAAGAATTGTTCATTTATGTAATGTATTGGAGGTTGCCCCCTCGAAGTGGCTCATTTCTAAGGCGTTTATATCTCTTTCTTCTCTTTTTGGAGCTGGTTACACAACACCAACCAAGTGAGTTTATAAATTTGACAAGTCCTTACATGACTGAATAATACAATTTTACAACATGGGTCTCAACAAGACCTTTTCATCAAACTACAAATATAGCTTTTAAGACCAACACCAAAAAGTCCTCAAGAAAGAGAACATATTTCAGAACCATCATAATGCCAACACTGCATTATACTCAGCAAAGCTAATGCTCCCCCTGAATCTGTGCATCCATGCATCCTTTTCATATGACTAAGGCTCCCCCTTAGTTTGTGCATCCTGAACACTTTCATCAACAAATCATCAAGGCATCTTTATCAAAACATTAGAAATGGAATTATGAGAACTGGAACACCACCAGAGATACCAAACAGTATCAGATATACCAAACAGCACTGTAGTTGTGCTGAAGAGAGCTGACTCCAAGAAAAAATTTGTCAGCAATCAGACATACGCGGTTTTTTGTGCATGAACTCACGTATATACGCGACTGTGTTTCAGGAAACCCGCGTATCCAATGTCATCTTCTGTATTTAAGTAGATCTGTTCTTCTGACATACAGAGACAACTCCAGCTTTAGTTTGTGATGTTCAAATGCTTCTATGGAAGATGTGAGGGCAGACACATAGGACAATGTAGTTGTATCTTCAAGCGTCATCCAAAGATTGTAGCATAATGTTAACCAAGCCTCAAAACTCTTTGCAGCATCAACATATTCTTCACAAGAGAAATTATCATATCAGAACAACATCTTCATATATGTGTCAAGCAATCATCCATGTGGCCCAATATCACCAACATCTTCAAGATTTAACATGAAGTAATATATGCAGTTATAAGATCTCAACCATAGTAACAAAATCTTCATGATTTATTTCTGAATCAACTCATCCATGAGTGAGCACAAAAGATAAACAGGGATCAAACTCTCATCATAATAACCCATATACCAAGTCATCATCATTTGATCATGAGTATCACAATAGCCAAGAATAATCAGTCATATTGCCAACAATGCAATCATTAGTATTCAACCTGCTGCTCCCCCTGAACCAGTGCTTCTCCTTAACTTGTGCAACCTGAATATTTTTATCAGCAAGCCATCAGCAACAATCTCTGCATGATCTGTCCTTATCTCTGAATTATAGGACTTCCATCTCAGCAACGAATACTCTTCATTCAACAAGCAAACAGGACTTATCCATAAACTTCATCATAAGACATCAAGTATCATATCATCATCATTTAGAACTGAGAAATTAAGCTGATATTGAGTCAACAATGCAGTTATTATCAGTCAGACTGATGCTCCCCCTGGACCTCTACTCCAGATCTTCAGTAATCAGATAAATTCTCTTATCATCAATGCATACGCGGCTGTGTCTGCTGGAACTCGCGTGTATATGCGACTTTGTTTCATATAACCCACATATGGAAAGTGAAATATAGAAAATTTCACACCTTCATCTCCTCCTGCAATTTTACCTTCTGTTCCTGTCTTTTCTTCACACCAGATGCACTGTCAGAAATACATATAACCAGAATAATCAAATCAACCATGAGAGACATCATACATTGCTTCCCCTGTGACGGTACATTACTAAATCTGATAATGTATCCCACATCATTCTTGCAGTCAATCAGAGAAGTAAGCTTCAGAAGCGGATGACTGCAGTAGGGTCAGAATTCCCTACGTTTCTGATCGGTCCTCCATCCTTTTCCAGATTTGTTTGAACTTTCTATTTGTGTGCTGAAAATTGTCCACTTGCTCAGATCTGTTCAACCTGCATTCCTTTTCTACATGTCCATACTTGTTACAAGAATAACATCTCATGTGTCCAGAGAAATAAGCATAAGAATCATAATGAGTATTTCTAATCTTTCTCCTTTTGCAATCAACTGCTTTATGTCCATACATGTTACATGAGAAACAATATCCCCCGAAGAAACTAGAGTACCTTTCTGAGTAGAACCTGTTTGTTTGTGGCTGAAATGATCTGCTCCTGCAATTTGCTGCAACATGCCCATAATTATGACATTTAAAACATTCAACGTTCTTGAATGAATTCATGATTGTTGGTTGATCTTTTATTTCTTTCAACACTTCAGGTTTTGCATTGACATCCTCTGAATTTTTAGCACTTCCTTGTGAGCTAGATTCACCTTTAACAGTTTCATGGAAACCAAGACCAAGTTTGATAGCAGAAGACCTTTGATTACTTAAAATATTGTCCAAAGTGTTAGTACTATCTTGAAACCTCAAAAGTTTAACCTTTTCTTCTAATTTACCTTTGAGAATGTTTACCTCAACCTCCAAGGCTTGACATTGCTTTGTCATGCTTTCTTCTTTCTTTCTTCCATCTTCTACTTGATCCTTCAGATTTAGGATCTCTTCTTTCATCCAATTTTCGTTTTCTTCACATGTTTGTTCTAGCTCTTCATTCTTCTTATTTGATTTTTCCATATCTTCTTTGAGAGATATGATTTCTGCTTCAAGGCCTTCCTTTTCAAATGTTTGTAGAGGTTCCTCATTTTTCTTACTTGATGCTTCTAGATCTGCTTGCAGAGAGATGATTGCAGCTTCAAGTCCTTCATTCTTCTTGCTTGATTTTTCAAGATCTGCTTCTAGTTCTTTAATTCGATTGGATGCATAAGTATGAAACCTTTGATACTTGTCCACCTGTCCATTCAACATTTCTATTTGATCTTTCATTTGAGAGGTCATCTCTTTGTAAATAGAATCTTTCATATCAATTTCCTTTTGTTGTTCTTCAACTTTGATCTTGATAGCTTCCACAACTTTACTATCTTCACTATTGTTTGCACAAAGAAGAGTATTACAAGTGGCCTTCTTCTTTTCCTTCTTTGCCATGAGTATTTGTAGAGCTTCGTCAGAAACTTCTGGATCCATACTGTCACTTTCACTATCATAATCTTTGCACATGCAATTAAGTAAGAGACAAGAACAACGATTAATACCTGGTTCATCTTCTTCAATTTTTTCTATACATGATTTCTGAGGTATCTCCTTGTTTCGAGTAGGCTTCTTCTTTTGCTTCTTTGCCATGAGCACTTTCAGATCATGGTCAGAATCTTCTTCATCTTCACTAGACACTTCATCATCATCTTCTTTTGCATAATAACTCTTTCTCTTTTCAAATTGTTTCCCTTTACCATGTTTTTCTCTATAAGGACATTTAGCAACATAGTGACCAACTTTTCCACACTCAAAACATTTGAAGGGAAGCTTACCTTTGAATCTTCCAGTACCTAGTTGGAGCTCCCAAACTGTTTTTCATCTGAAGACAGAGTCAGATTTTGATAAACTTCCTTTTTCCTTCCTTCTTTGAGATGCCTAAAAGTTGTTTCTTCCTTCAGATTTAGAATAATCCTCTATGTCTCAGCTCTCAAAACTACCAAAGTACCACAATTATACAATAGTATGTCTTTTGGCACATATGCTCTTTTTCAATAGTCAAACTTTAGAGTCAAATTTTGAAGTCAAGGATTCCTAAGACCTTTTCCACCAGAGGTTTGCCTATGGTTTCACCCAAATTTCTCATTCGATTTACAATATCATCCAAACATTGAAGAAAAAACTGGCAATACTCTCATCACTATGCATCTTCAAATTTTCATATTCAATTCTGAGAGTTTGGAGTTTTGCACTTTTTACCTTTGTATCTCCTTCATAGCTCAGAATGATTTTGTCCCATATTTCTTTTGCTGAATTTAGCTGCATCACCTTAGCAAATTCTGGTTCAGAAATGCTTCCTAATAAGACATTCATTGCTTTGGCATTGATTTCATACTTCTTCTTTTCTGCTGCATCAGTAGGAATACTTGCCGGATACTGATAACCTTCTTCCACGATTGCCCATACATCCGCACCAAGACTTTGCAGATATGCTTTTGTTCGTACCTTCCAGAATATCAGATTGCTTCCATTGAATAGAGGTGGCTTTATAGACATTACTCCTTCAAGACTTCCCATTGCGATCGATCTCCTTCAAGCGATCAAGCTCGCACAAGGACTCCGTTTCGATACCAATTGTTGGGAAAATACCGAGAGGGGGGTGAATCCAAGATTACTGCATATTCAAAACTTTTCACTTTTTCATTCCTTAAAACCCATACGCTACTTTGCTGAAGCCAAGTAGCGTATACACGCGGATATCCTTCATAAAACTTGCGTATACACAAAGATCTAATTATGCTATTAGTTCTTCACTTATATCATTCCATCATTCATTCATTAGATGTTCTATAAACAGTAAACATGTGCAGTAAGAACAAAATAAACCATCACACAAAGCATCACACATGAACACCAGGATTTTTAGGTGGAAACCCAAGTCGGGAGAAAACCACCGCTGCAGTTGCTCAGCCTTCAATATTTATTATAGAGAAAACATCTTACAACATATGTGTTGGCGCAGACTTGACCAGCACGCAGGCACCCACCTGCGCTCGTTTACCAGCCTCTCCTGGAAGGGAGCTCCAACCCCCTGACTCGTTTACCAGCCTCTCCTGGAAGGGAGCTACGACCCTCCGATCTCGTTTACCAGCCTCACCTGGAAGGGAGCTACAACCCCCTGACTGAAGGCTACAACCCTCAGCACCACCTTGGACCACGTTTCATCAATTTTCACACTGGATCCAACAACTTCAATAGAACAACATTTGCAGGCCACATTTCATCATATTTTCAGACTGGACCCCTTTCCATACTTTTAAGCTCAACCATACATCACCAACAGATACTTATCAATTCAGAAAACACAGTTCAGATAATAGTAATACAACAGAACATATCAGATGTTTCATACCCCATGCTTCAGCAAACCCTAGTTTGCATACACGCTTTCATTTCACTGATGTCGCGTATATACGCGCTTCCATCCACACAAACCAGCGTATACCTCTGTATGTATTTCATTGCGCATACGTGCTTTCTCTTCAGCGAAGCTGCGTATATACGCGCTTCCACTGCGGCGAAGTAGCGTATAGATCTTCAATCATTATGGAGCAGCATACTTCTTCAGATCAGATATTCAGTTCAGATTTACCCTTTCACTTCAGACAGATGTTCGCCTAGATGTTCGCCTCATCACAGATCTAAGCCTTCCATAATCAGATCTAGCAAATACAAAGGCATTTCAGATCTAGATCCTCTTCTTCATCATTAGTGCATCATACATTCAGATTTATCTTCAAGTGTAACCCTTTCCATTCAGATCTACTTCAGAGAGAAGTATTCATTCAAGCTCAGACCTCTTGCACCCACACTCATATTTTGCACAATGAATTTCTTCTCCTTATATAGGTTTATCCTCTTTCAATACCATGAGCCCAAAACAATACCATGAGCCTTCAATACCACGGGCGCCTTCTTCAATACCATGAGCCAAACCAATACCATGAGCCTTCAATACCACGGGCCCCTAGATTTGCACTTTTTGAGCGCTTTAGCTCATACGCGACTTGGCACGTTCTTTTCCGTGTGCATACGCTATTTCCCCTAGGCCAATCCGCGTATACCAAGAGACATACTCTTTCACCATAGACTTAGCACAACTGAATTTTCTCTATCAGCCGTACACCGTAGATACTTCATCAAGAACATATTCTATCAAGCACAACTTCATCAAGTAAGTTGCCATCTTCTTCATCAAGTGGGTTGCCTTTCAGGGACAACACTCAACATCATAATATCAACAAACATCATATCACATCAGATTTACATCGTTTACCAAGTTCATCAAGTCAAGCATAACTTCATCAGGAGGATTGCCATCAAGGACAACACATACCAACAGTCACATGTCTTCATCTTCATTCGGTGGGTTGCCATCAAGGACAACACTCTGCATCATATTTATAATAGACCAAAGGATGTTTCTAAGATAAATACTGCTACTTAGATCGCATCACCACCTACAACGGCGAAAATCAAGTATGGAACAATATCACACAACCCCCCCTCCTACCCATTTCCTTTATATTTCTATAATTTCTACATTATCCCTCTTGTCACTAGCGCCATATAACCCAAAGGTTTCGACCATTCCCCTTCCCCCTATCCGTTGATCAATGTACATTTGGAACCTCGTGCATCTAACTAGACACCCTCATCCATCAACTGACACTCATGCACCACACACCCCTAGTGAATCAACTGCTCCTGTAATCTCATCCCATATTGTTTTGTCCTGAATCTCCCCTCCAGCCCACCATTGGGTGATCACAAACTTGGGGTACAAGCCTCATTGATCGTGCCCTTGCCATCAATTCCCCACAATTGCTGGATGTTGACATTGAGTTTCTATTATAGAACTCCTCACTTGATTTATTTGATATTTCGGTCAAACAATGTGATGTGAGCACGCCTCCTTTCCGGATTAGCCCTAGCTCAAGATTGAATTTCACGACGCACCACAAGGGGGGTCGTCGGGGGGGGGGGGGGGGGAACAAACCTTTTCGAGACATTCCATCATCTGGGAACCCTGGAATGTATGAGGTTCCAATTTATACCGCATTCAACCGGGTACCTAAAGCACTTTCCCCCAAGAAAGGTGGCTCATGATGAATTTCATTTCATTCAATATTTGTGGTCTGGTAGACCACTGTAAATATCTCTCTATAAGGAATTTTCTTAAATTGTGTAATACTTTTATGGTCTTGTGTAGTGGTGTTTTCCAGGTATGTTGCATCCATGTTTTTTATTTTCAACGTTTCGAACCAAACCACCATGGTTCATCTTCAGGAAAGGATCCATGACTAAGTAAGATCTCACGTTTCATGAGGTATAAATGGGTGAAAGGGCGAGGTGAACGGAGGGAAAATGAAAGGAAAGCCGACATAAAAATATGTTTAATGTATTATTTTAATATATTTTATTTATTAGTTATTTATTTTGATAATTATTAATGTATTAAAAATGACTAAATAAATAATTTAATTATTTATTTATTTTAATTTGATAATTATTAATATATTAATCTAATTGATTTGTTAATTGTTTATTTAATTTGTCAATTATTTATATTAAAATAGCTTTTAAGAATTTTAATAGTTCATTAATAATATTAATAATGATAGATCTAAATTAATGATTTTGGTGATAATTTTTAAGGAATTTCAAAAGTTTAATTTTAATAAAATTATCACCAAAATAATTAATTTAGATCTATCATTATTAATATTATTAATGAACTATTAAAATTCTTACAAACTATTTTTAATATAAATAATTGACAATTTAAATAAACAATTAACAAATCAATTAAATTAATATATTAATAATTATCAGATAAAAATAAATCATTAATTAAATTATTTATTTAGTCATTTTTAATACATTAATAATTATCAAACTAAATAACTAATAAAGAAATTATATTAAAATAATACATTAAACATATTATTTTTATGTCGGCTTCCCTTTCATTTTCCCTCCGTTCACCTCTCCCTTTCACCAATTTATACCTCATGAAATGTGGGATCTTACTTACTCATGGATCCTTTCCTGAAGATGAACCACGGTGGTTTGGTTCGAAACGTCAAAAATAAAAAACATGGATGCGACATACCCAGAAAACACCACTACACAAAATACTATTTGCGAAAGCCTAAAATCTACAATTTATGGTCTTGTGCCAGGAGACCATGCCTTCTTCTAATAAGGTGTATACCTTTTTTCAGAATATGTATCCAAGGTGGGACATGGTGGTGTTGGATTCTTGGGGTCTATCCAGGGGTGTGGTGTCTATGTGGAATCCTATGCTGGCTAGTTTCCGTGCATATTATTCTTTGGTGGAATACTACTATCTGGCCACATCCAGAGTTACAAGGAGCGTATAAATTTTATAAATTTATATGCACCTTACTCGGATCGAAATGTTTTCTGGAAGACAATGGAAGACATTGATATACTCAAAATAGGCTCTCTTGTTACTCCAGGGGATTTTAATGCCACCCTTTCCTCAAAGGAACATTAGGGGAAGCGATGCAGGATGGAACCTATATCTACATATCTTACCAACCTTTCCATGGAGAATAATTTGTGGGACATACAACCCCACAAGTTGTGCCCGACGTGGTACAACGGAAGGACCAGTGATGCATACATTGGCAAGAGGCTTGATAGATTTATTTTACATGAGAAATTATTGGAAATCCTGGGGAAGGTGCACTCGAGGGTGTCGCATACTGCAATATGGGAACATCGCCCCATTATTCTTAGCTAGTGCAAGCTCAAGTTTCTGTGTGGTTTGCCTTTCAAATTCAACCAGATTTGGCTTGAAGATCCAAAATTTTCAGAAACTGGTCACTAAACACTAGGAGGCCATGGAGGACCGAAGATTGTATACTCCCATGACTTCGATGGGACTGGTACTTAAAGGGTTGAAGGTTAAGGTAAATATTTGGGAGAAGTAAAAGAATAAATGCCTCATTACTAAGCTTACCTCTATAAATACTAAAATTAGAGATATGTTATGTACTATGGATTTACTGGGTGACAATGTGATGCTCTGGAGGCGTCTAAAGGAATTTTAGGATCGTAAGAGGAATATTTTACTATATAAGAACAGACCTGGCGTTTGAAGAGTAGGGCGATATGGGGGAAAAAAAAATATGAAATACTTCCATAACATCACCAACCTTCGACAACAACTAAATAGTATATGGAAGATCATTAATGATACTGGTGAGGAGTTTCACTCCATGGAGGAGATACAACTTGAGGTTGTCAGACATTTCCAAAAGTTTTTTAAAGCTTAGGAACGTGATCATGTGGATGATCAATTATGGCTGACCCATGATTACCCCACCATGTTCGATGAGGATCAGAATGCAGCACTATCAAGGGAGGTATTCGAGGAAGAAAACCTTTTTGTTCTAATGACCTTTGCTCATGAAAAAATTCCGAGTCCAAACGGATGGACCATAGAATGTTTCCTGACATTTTTTCAACTGATGGGCAGATATATTACTCAAATGGTGTAGGGGTCCGGGTTACTTGACCACATCACAGATTCTATAAATTCTACATTTATTGCCTTAATTCCTAAGGGACCAACTCCAAAAAAATTTAATTATTTCCAGCCCATATCTTTATGCAAAATTCTATATAAGATCATATCAAAGGTCATCGTTGTGTAGATTAAGAAGTGTCTCTCTACTCATATCTCAAAGGAACAGTTCGAGTTTTTACACAACAAGATTATTCATGATGTTGTGGCCATCTCACAATAAATGTTGCATACTATTCACACATAGAACATAAAATCCATTTCGATGAAGGTTAACTTATCAAAGGCATACAACTGTGTGGATTGGAAATACCTCTGGATCATCCTGACTAAAATTTCCATGTCACAGAGGAATGTGGAATGGATTATGAATTGTGTTAACTCTGCCTCTTTTGTTGTCATCATAAATGGATTACCTTCAGGTTTCTTCAGGGCAGGGCGGGGGCTCAATCAGGGGTCCTCACTATCCCCACTACTGTTTATATTAGTCATGGATGGACTCGAGCATAAAATTTCACAGGCTACTAAGGAGGGAAACTTTGTGGGAGTTCAGGTTTGTAGGTTGGTGTCTATTTCACATAACTTTTTCATGGATGAAATCATGGTATTCGGGCGGGTTTTTCTCTCACAATGGGCACACATATTTACCATATTTTCTTGATTTGGTAATGCTACTGGTATGATGGCAAATAAATTAAAGTCCCTAATATTACATTCGGACTTCGCGGATGAAAATGCTTCTCAAATTGTAAATATGTTTCAATAACCCACAAAGAATATCAAGGAGGGTCTCACATATTTGGGTTTTAGGCTGAAACCATCAGGATACAGGGTAGCGGACTCGATAGGGTTATTGGACAAATAGAAGCAGAACTAGTTAAAGTGATTTTAAATCAAATAAATTAAGTTAATTAATTAAAACTCAAAATAAACTCAACGAGGACCCCTAGAAAGTAGGAGACACTCTGCATGCCTCTAGTTTGACCCTCAACTCGAATTCACTGAACTAACTAAGTCATTCTAACTTAGTTAACTTGTACAAACTTTCATGTGATGTGGAATTAAAATTTTCTTCTAATTTAATTCAAGGGAAATTAAAATTAAAATCTTTCCTAGATTTCGTGTTGTCATTTTCAACACTTAGTATGAAGGCGATGTGTAAGTATGTACCTATATATATAATAATAATATGTGAGTTATATTAAAAAAACAAAATGAATATGTTATGCATGTTTAGTTAATTTTCCATATGAGGTAATATAATTTCATGTAAAGTAATTGGAAGTAAAAAAAATGTGTGAGTAATATGTTTAAACCTGATACTTTTCAAAATTACTTCAACACACCATCGATTAGGGTGAGAGCCGACGAAAGGGCATCGATGGGATTTTTGTCATGGTTAGAGGAGTTATGAGAAAGGACGTTGGGTGGTCGGATGGCGACCCTCGCACATTCTCCTCATGTGTAAGGTGGCAAGACATGTTATTATAATTAAAGTGTGGCACTGGCATCAAAAATATGGAACACCTTCAGGGTTTTATGCAAAGACTCAAGTCTCACCTGTATGCATTGAAAACATTCTTCCAAAAACCTCCAAGGTGATAGTAAATGTGACTTACCAAGCCATAAAATCAGGTGCAAATGACATCACCTCTCACTCTGTAAGCAGTTGTTGTGGGCACGTTCAATTTGTTTGCTTCATGCATACCCTTATCCCTGGTTTCATATACTAGTTCATAATTCTATGGAAGGTTGTTTATGAGATGGCATCATGTGTCAATAATGGAACCTCCCAGGAAGTATGGGAGGCAAGAAACATTTATCTCAGTGTATTTTCTAAGTATTTTTGAACTCTCTCTATGTATTCTCGAATTTTTCTTTCCTTGATGTGCATGCATTCTGGGATTGAGCATTGGATTTTGGTTTGTATCTCTTGCATGGGGGCTTTTGTTAAATATTTGGTATCTTTGATGAACCATTTTCCCGCCATGATATGGGGTTTTTGGGGAAGAAAAACTTCGAAATTGGTAACATTTCCTATCTCAAGATTTTTTTGTGACTTGTGGGATGACGTTGATGGCTTGTTTCATCGAGTCCAGGTCAATGCAGTGAGGAAAAAATTGGTTTCTAGGATTTATGCTTATTTTCCTATTGTATTTCAGTGTTTAACTTCTACAATACTGAACCTTCCTCAGATTTTTTGGGACACTACATTAGGTCGTCTTCCTGTGTGCTAGTCTCTAGTCAGGACAAGGTCCTTGGTGGTAGTGGTCTTGGCATTTGAGTATTGTTTTATCTTTTACCTTTGCGGGTTGCATCATAACCTTATGGAACGACCCTCCTTGAGCATAGGAAACACATCATGGGGAGTTCGTGGTCGAAGTCCGGGTAGTGGATAATTTCCTATATGATAAGGGATTATAACTATAAAGGGGATAAGTTTCCATTTAGTAAATGAGATTCCAAAGCTAAATATGCTAGAAAAATATTTTTCTACTAAACTAAATACATAAAAAATTTCACCCTCCAAAACTAGAGGCCTTGAAATTTTGCACCCTTGTCTCTACCCTTGGGAAAGACTTGAAATCTAAAAATTCATTCTTTGTCAAGAAATTGGATGATATCCCTAAGGATCCTCTCCTAAGCTCTCCTCTTATCTGGACATGGCTTTCTGTTACACAGCATTTTGTCACCATCCCTACAATCCCCATCCCACACATTGGAGGACAATTTCTGTGACTTATATGAAGTGTCATGCCTTGCAAAAAGTGTCATTGCATCCCTTGCCATGAGAATAATATTTCCTCCGTTGAATTTTCCTGGAACAGACCATCAAAAACATATTCTTTTGGGTTTCCGCTGGCAGGCAGTTGTGGCCTCACGCCGATAAAGGAAATTAACACTGGGCCCTGTGCCCATTGGCTCTCTGTCTCAAAGAGCTACCCACGCCGAGTTGTTTTCGGAAAGTTTTTAAATATAGAAGCGAAGTTTACAAGCTAACTACTTCGTGAGTGAGTCAACTTGGTTTGTTCGACTAAATAACGTCGAGCACCTTCCTTTGGCTTCTTGTTTCCTCCTTTTTGGGAAACCTCCCAAAGGATAAGGCCTCCTTTCCACCATTTGAGGGTTCCCAACCTCCTCCTCTCCTTCTATAAATACACCTTTCTCACATAGATGGAGCTAGTTGAATAGGAATTGCTGAAAATTTTGCTAAAATAGTTTGATATAGCTGGTGTGACATAGAGCAGAGAGATACCCCTCTTGAGAGAGAGCTAGGGCTTATTGCCTCGCCACGTCCAAATTCCCCGACGAATGCTCAAGACATGTTTTGACTGGAGTCACTGAAGTAGGTTGTGACGTCAAGGCTCCGGTTGTAATATCTTTCTTTCTCTTAATATATACATGGCTGATGTTTTAGTTCCCATCTTGTGTTGATGCGATTTATCTTACATAATACATTTAATTCTCCTTGACTAATTAGCTATTTATGAATGCAATTATTTTCTTGTATTCTCCTTTTTTCCTTTGATCTTTTTGCAGGCACCTGAGTTCCATTACTGAAGGATCGTCACGTGTTGACTCATTTCATTCATTAACTAGGAACTGACACATTACCATGTCTTCTTGCTGCTAGACCCACCCTAGGGCCAGAGGGATCACCTCTATCCATAGAGGGGGTCTACCAACACAACAAGTTGGAAAATCCACTGGGGACCAGTGTGTGTTTGTCATCTCATTTTTTATTTTTTTTTGGATTATCTAGTAGACTTTGGTCATTTGATTATTTTTTTGCTTTTCTTGACTTGCCTGACTATTTTAAACCACCCTGTTCAGTTCGATAGTGTCAATTCTGACCTTTTCTTTGTGGTTTTATCTTTTTTCCCATAGTTTTCTATCTTGCCACAGTTTTTCCTTGAATAGTCATGCCAATTGGCACTTTTTTCTTTTGTCACAGGTGCACCAACCCCTGTTAGCCATGGATTACAGCCTAACAGTCGTGTTAAATCCTGCAGGATTTGATTTGACCTCTTTTCTAGGTTTTTGTCAGTGGTTCTTGGATCTGGATTGGTTCTTTTGCTTGCAATTGATCTTTCGAGATTGTTTTGACTCTATAGTCTCGGTCTTCTCAGCTATTTTTCGATCATCTTATCAGTGTAGTTTGTAGCCCTAGGGTTTCTAGGTGTCTTGTGATGTTTGTTCGGCCTTGTCCTCACTGAGCCTTCTGAGTTAAGTTCAAGTCACTTTGATATTTTTCATTTCAATTCGCCGACTGATTGTGTTAGTCTTTCTTGATTCTTTGTGTCTTTGGTTTGTTCGATGATCACTTTTTTTTCATTTGACTCTCCATTTTGTTACTTCGAGCACATATCAAATTGCTCGTTGGATTTTTTTGAAAGCCTTTTGTTTGCTTGGAAGAATGCATCCTTGTTTTGAGTGTGTTTTATGTTTGTATTGCATTTGATTTATTCATTTTAAATATTTACATTTGTAGTGCTCAAAACTAGTGTTTGCTTTTTTTTTTAGTGTAACAGTGCATTGTGTGCTTCATTCATCTAAAAAACAAAAAATTGCATTTTTTCGCTTGAATCGAAAATGAAAAGTTCTTTCACATAACTAGCTCTTAGTGAACTAGGAATGAATTTTAATTTTCTTGTTAGGTTGTATTAGATGCATTAGTGAAACCCTTCTTATGTTTTCATTAATTGCTACTTTGTTAATGTTTCCTATCCTTCTCTTAGCTAGCATTCATTGAATGGAAATGGTGTTCTTTTGAATGTAGTGTGCATTTAGGAATTCAATATCACATTCGGTAAGGCCTTGAAATCGAAACATTAATTTAATATCAACCTTAAAATCAATTCAATCAACCTAAGAAATCATTGAAACCTAACGCATATATTTTAGAGTTCTAGACTAGTGACATGTTCTAGTGTCATTAAACCTAGTAGTTGTCGTTCACCACTTGGCCTTAGATAGCACTAGTATGGACTTTTGCTCCTCATACCATCGCGTATATAAAGGGAGACCCTAATAGGTTGCAATCCTTTATCCATAGGAAGCCAAGTCTACCACCCTGTAACTGTGATACACCGAACACAACGATCAGGAGACTACATGCACGTACGTCAAGTCCTTCATCATTTCTCATTCATTTGATCACCGAGGTGTATATGTTAGTTCTTGGAAACTTGGTACACCCTCTTGCTTAGATTACCTAATTAGTCATTTTGGACTTTTCGTGACTCTCTAAAAGTGAAAATATCATCAAGAAATTTTCCTTTCATTCTCGTTTCAAACTGAAAGTGATAGAGTCACCTCTTGCCTGTTTCTTGACTCTTAAAATATGAAATGACAGAGTTTTGTTTCAATGTCTTAAAATATTAACTGCCCACAAAATATTCTTGGTTAAATTTATCTTCCTTAGTATTTTTTTTTACGGAGTTTACCAACCAAGGAATACCCTCCAAAGGGAATTCTGATCCTGTCCCTACTTTTGGGAATGTTGGTGCTCCTTATATGGCAACATTGTCCCTTCCTAGGTTAACTATTGGTTTGCTTGTATGGTTATTCTCAACCTCAGTGGTCTCAAGTATTCCACCCTCTATACAACCATCTCCTCCACTTGAACAACATCATGTTGATTCTAAGAGAAACCTCTCCCCTTATTTTCCTATTTCTTCGTCTGCCTCTTCTACTTCTCCTAGTGAAAGTCTGGATTCTAGTAACCATGTGGCTAAGAAGAAGAAGAATAAGACGAAAAAGAAGAAGTTAGATAAGAGAGAGGCCAACTCTATGGCTATTATGCCTAAGACACCTTCGCTTGATAACCCATCCAACCTTCCACGGAAAGTCAAATTCCCTTGCATGTTGTGAAAAGGTGACCACCTTCTTCGAGACTGCCCTGGAATTCCAAAGGTACTTGGAGTATAGTTCGATGGCCATCCGCCATTGCATTTTTCTTCTGGAAGTGATATTGGTGGCACATCTTCGGCTAGCCATGATAATACTCATAAGAAATAGGGTGAGATTACCAATCCTTGTAAGCTGTGTGAAGGGAATCATCCCATTCACCTTTTTCGATACATAGATGAAGCCACGAGAGTGCTTTCCAACCCTACTGTTTCGGCACCCTCCCTTCCAGTTGGTTACCATAATATTTCTTCTAGTCCTCTGCTATTTGATTCAAAGATCAGTCAAGAGTCATCCTTGGTCGATCCTATTCCCTCAGAAATTCAAATTCAAGAATCCATTCCCAACCAATCATTATTCATGGAATCGGTCGATCTAATTCCTCTTATGGTTCATCAGGTCCTTTCTGTCGAGAGTAGATCTCGTCCCCCTCATGTTCTTCTTTTTTCTTCGGATTCCTTGGACTTGGAGAAAGATCCTCCCATCCCCATGACCCAAGAAGTCACTATTCCCGCTCCCATGTCTGTGGTCCAGGAGGATGTTTCTCTTGTTCTGGTAACACCAAGGGATGACCATCTCAGTTCAATGGTACCCCCTCCAAGTAGTTTGGTCACTTCCTTTGATTGGAGTCTATTTGTGGGATACCGCCTTCCTTCTTATGTGCCTTTTGAGATCACCGTACAAACCTTCGATATGGTCATACCTAGCATGATTATATATGAAGGTGCATATGTTAGTGTTCTAAATTCAACTACTTGGAAATATTTTGGTTCTCCACCACTTGTGCCTATTACGCAAAATCTGTTGGAATTTAACAGAGGAACTATTCAACCATTAGGGATCCTTCCAAAGTTGTCTATCACTTTGGGAGGGAAAACCATCTATATAGACGTGATGGTGGTTCAAGGCCCCTTTGATTTCAATTTAATCTTGGGGCGCGACTATGCTTATGCCATGGGCGCACTTGTCTCTTCCCTCTTTCATGTGATTTGTTTTCCACATGAAGGTCAGATCATGACCATTGATCAACTTTCATTCTTTGGTCCTAAGGTGGAAACTATCCCACCATCATCTCTACCGATTATTTATCCATCGGTTATATCTTCCCCGCCACTGGTTAATTATGTGGCCACTTGTTCGTTTCCCTCATCCAATGATAGTGCCATCGAGTACCATCTACTGGGGGCATTCGATCGTGATTTTTGAGATGTTTTTCTCCCATCGGATGTGAACCTCTTGGAAGCCATGAACTCTTATTTGTTATGATGAAAGGTCAGTGGAGAAGAGTTCTTTTCTTGTGTCAAGCTCCTTAAAAAATGAAACAAGGACGTATGAGAAGAGTTCATTTTCTTGTGCCAATCTTGTTAAAAAATGAAACAAGGTTTCATGAGGATATTTATTTTCATGTGTCAACCTTGTTAAAACAATGAAACATATTTTTGTTCAATTCGAGTCTTTACTCAGATCTCGTAAAATCCCAGTCGAGTCTTTTCCTAATCTCGTAATTTGAACCTTCATTCGATCCACCTATTAGTAACTAGCAGACTACTCTGGTGAATTCACTGAAGCTTATGGGGCATGTACCTCGAATTGAGTCACCATGCTCGGGGCATGCCCGATTTTCAAGCATACTTTGTCTATATTTCGAGCTTGTGTAAAAATGAAACTAGTCTCAAGCATAGTTTACATTTGTTTTCAAGCTTGCTTAAAAATGAAACCCTTTTGGCTTGATGTTATTTGTGAACGTTTTCCTATCTTTTGGATTGTTGCTTATTATGCAGACTATTTAACTGATACAGTAGCTAAAACTATATTAGATAGACATTTGCATAATTTTTAAAAAAATCATCATCACATGACAAGATCCAGATCCATATATGAAAATAGATGTATATATATATATATATATATATATATATCGAGTGTTTGCATCCATGTGCATCATAAGTTCAAAAAATATGTATGTTTCGGTTACATCTTGAGACATCATGTCTCTCAAAAAATATGCAAAAATAAAACCTAGGTGTCTACTAGGAGTGACCCTCATGATAACACGTTACTACCTGTACAAGCTGTCTCAGCAAGCGGTGAACACAATTTGACACCCCTGCAGTGTGTCTCTGGTACACACGAGGAACATCATCGAATCGTGCATAGTCCGAGATCCAACTGGATATTCCCTCCAAGTTGAATATGATTTCCTCCTCCTCCCCTCCCTCACCATGAGGGGCCACGTCGAAGTCGCGAGGAATTCACTACACTATCGAGTACATACCTGCAGGTATCTTTGGGCCAACATATGCAATTACATGGATTAATGTTAGAACATGCATAACAAAAAATCATAATACTCATCGAAATAAAAAATGAGTCTTACCCAGTAATTCATCCCAATCCTCTCCTTCTTGGAGCGGGAGATATGCAACACCAGTGAAATCTGTGCCAGAGTACGGCCAATCCTCCACGACAGTCAGCTGTCGGTAGAGCCACTCAAAGAACTACAGTCTCTAGGACATCTATTGACCTCCCCCTGACCTTGGCATCAGAGATGCCCACCGGGCCATATGTGGCTCCTGGTCTGTTGGTGTCGGAACTATTACCTCCTGATGGTGGAAGATTGGTAGTTGTTCTAAGATGAACAATACCAATATGGACTTGTAGCCGAACTGCTTCAGCTTGGTTTTCTTGCATCTTGTTCGTTGATGCTTCATTTTGATTGTTACCAGATCTACCCAATTGTAGAGGTTCGGTGCTATGCAATCTACAACGAGAAGTAGTTGTGTTTTTGTGGCCTTGTACGATGCCTGTGATCTAGTAGCTTGTGTGATGGTGTGCAGCACTACCTTTAGTGCCAAATCTAGAATAGTTTTGATGTCCACTTTTTCACTTCCCGATCCTTTCCTTGCCCCTAGGCACACCCTGTCAATAACCATACTCATGTTATCCATTGAGGGCCAGGTGTCGGTTAGGATTGGTACTGCCCCCCTCCACGATAATCTGATTGTGAAATAAACATATAAGACTTCAATCTCAAAGTTCCTGGTCATAAATAATGAATTTTTCCTGATCAACATCCCAGACATTGATCAAGTACTACAACAGCTCCGGTTGAGCTTGTTGAAAATGCAGCAAGATGATGGAGCCTAGTGAAAAGAAGTCGCCTTCACTAGGTGGGCCCACAGGCTATTTTTGGCGCAAAGTCTATTTTTAGACTATGTCTATTTTTAGACATATGGAGCATGGTCCAGGGGTTGCAGTATGTTATTATTGGATGATTGGTTGAGTTGGTAAAAATAGATGGACCGCTATTTTTAGACTTTCAGGTGGTTTCTATTTTTAGACTGCCGAGCTAAAAATAGAATAGTCAAATATTATTTACCCTTAATAATATTTAGACTCTAAACTTCAGTTTACTCTCTTGCGACACTTCAGTTTGACCCCCGGAGGTGGGGCATGCAGCTGACATGAGGATTTACACTATTCCCATGTGTTTGGTTGAGCTAATGCGTAATTGACTTCAGTTAGACTCATGTGGCAGAGTTTTGGTGGAGTTGATTGAGGAGTTGATGGAGATGGTGTTCCGGTTAACTAGTTGAACTAGTTGTGATCAGTTTAACTGACGATCACACTAGAGATGAGTTGGGTGAATTAAATATTGTTTAATTCACTGATATTAACTCATTATTCAACTAAAGAACACATCAGTTTAACTCAGTGCATGGACAGTTCAGTGAAGACAAGTGGAAGAGGTAGATGAAAGGGTGAGATCGACAACAGTTGTACATAAGTTGTGCATGAGATTTGCACAATCAGTGGGATGAGAGTGCCAGTGATGATTGCGCTGTTCAATCAAGGTGAATTCGAACTTGGTTCAGCTACATTCACACTTTGGATTGCGCAGTAGAGGCAGGCAGACTAGAGGAGGAGTTTTGAACCCGCGATCGGTTCAAACCAAGCTAGTTTTGTGTGTAGTTTTTGGAGACAGTACCGTGTACTTGTGAGGAGTATTCTATTGTGTAAAACTACATGATTCTCATCCATTATATGATACATAATAGCTGGGGGTTTTCAGCTATAAGCTTTCCCCATACATGATGCGTTCTATGTGTGTGATTTGATGTTCTGTCGCTTTGTTTTATTTTCCGCATGTGACGATTAACGATAGAAGCGATTATGTGTTATGCATGCAATTCGAATTGATGTATGATCAGGTTAATCGCAGCGAATAAACTTCATTATTCAGAAAATTTCTACAGAGCTCTAAGACATGGTATCATAAATAATTTCTTGAGCCTGCAATCTCTGAGAGCTTCCATGCATCTTCTATTGCCAATGGCTTCCTCATCTTCTTCACTGCGTTCTCATTCTTTCCATTTGATCACCATTTTTTCTTTTCACACCTGCAAAAACATTCATATGACTATCATTATCCAAATCCAAAGCTTTTGAATATTTAATTTGGGCCTCCTTGTTTAAAATTACATGCTAAAATTGACTACTGCATTTGGAATGACTATTTTAGAAACATTCGCGCTAATTAGCGTGAGTTCGTCCCTGATACCCGCGCCAACCACTGTGCCCTAATTTTTGAAAAATCCCCCAAAAATATACAAATTTGTGGTTGTAGGTAATGAAAGTACAATAAAAATGCAGGGAAGGATGTGAGCTCTTAACTAGAATTGACGGATTTGAGATTGGTCTTCCAGATACGCCGCAAAATCACAGTGAAAAAAGGGTAACAAATTGCTCACAAGAGGTAAAAGTGAAAAGTAATTTATTTTTTTCCATATTTGGACTTTTATAACTTTTCATAACCCTAATTAGGTTTTAAAGCGTATTTATGATTATTTTGTTATGTTATTTCGAGAAATGGGTTTTATGTGCGTCTCTTGTGCAGCAACAGGTTTTCAACGTAACGATGATGAAGTAACAAGTTGTATTTTATACTTTTTCGGAGTTGGTAAAAACATAAAAAAGTCACTGTTGGAGTCATCTTTCAGCTCTTTTCTAACTCTCTAAAATTGAAAAGTTTTCTGAGACTCTTGTCATTTTGAACTCATTAAATGGCTATGAAACGATATCTACCCAGTATACGTTTACCCCTTTTTTGGGCTGGGATAGATTATTTACAAAAAATGAATACCTTATCCTATCACGACTAAGAGGTTCTCTTAGACACAGTTTTCTACCTTTCCGGATATGTGAGATTACCTATGAAAATGGACTGCTAGAGTTTTATTTTCTGCTTCTTTTCAAACTCTCTAAACACGAAAATATGTTGAGTTCTTCCTTTGTTAGACTCATTAAACCCTAAATGACATCTGAAACCATCACCATGACGTCACCGAGTTCCTCCTTCCTAGGGCTCGTAAAATGTACTAGGATGGATTTTTCCGAAGGACAAACTTACATGACAAGCATATACTATCCCATTCAAGATTTTTTTCCAAAAATAATTGGGGTACTCGCTAGAAATGGTGGGGAAAAATGGAACCAGTTCTCAGTCATGTCGGCAGTATGTCAATCTTGAACATGACACTCATCTGCATTCGTGTCGGGTTGGGGACATCTCATTTTGTCATTTTTTCCTCCATGGGTTTTGGTAATCTGTTTTGACCTATCATCTTCTCTTTGCCACGTCATCATGACCTCAGATCCCTTGGTGTCAAATACTCCAAAATCTGGAGTCACGTCACTGATATGTTCAAGAGAATTTTTCCTTTGCAGTTTTCAACCTCCCTCTGATCCTCTTTTTGGTCCTGATTCACTATCATCATGTTCCTTTGTCTCGTTTCGATGATGTGGGAAACATTATGGCCCTCCTTCAACCAGGTCACTTCCATTCGACCTCAGCTCATTATCTAGGAAGTTGATCTAGAGACTCCCTTCTGGTACCTTGGAGCTTGCATGCCTCAATGGAAATTTCTTCACATTCGATTATAGGTCCACATCATTGGCCTTCGATCGATTGATTCTACGAGTGTTCGATTCCAGATCATTGTTCACATTCCATGGATTGTACTAGTTGTACCTTTAGAGCCATTGTCATTATTGGTGGTTTCTCTCATTCCTGTTAAGAACTTTCATCATTGGTTGGTAATCAGGTGACTTTATTTTATGTTCGACTTCAGATCACATATTCGCATGCTTGAATTTGTACTTGTTCGGGTCATGATGGAGTGCAAGACCTTGGGTTTTTTTTTATAATAGGCTGCAAGATATATTGGTTTATCATGACTATATGCATGACTCTTTTAATTGGATAGCTACGACCATAACTCAGTCTATTTGTTGATCCTTATTGCTAGATGGCTGCATCCATACCCCGGATCTCAATTTTTATGTACTCTATTATGGATGGATGTGTCCATGCCACATGTTCATGTATGAGAGGTATTAGTTGTATTTGTACTTGCAGGTCTTCCGACAACGGTTTTTGGTTCGAACGTGTTCTCGTAAATCATTTCACTCCTCCCTCTCTCTCAGACCTCATGCTTTAGGGGGCATCTATTACACAGCATTTTGTCACTGTCCCTGCAATCCCCATCCCCCACATTGGAGGACCATTTTTGTGAAATATATGAAGTGTCATGCCTTGAAAAAAGTGTGATTGCATCCCTTGCCATGAGATGAACATTTCCTTTGTTGAATTTTCCTGGAACAGACCATCAAAAAGACATGCTTTTGGGTTGGCACTAGCAAGCAGTTATGGCCTCGTTCCGATAAAGGAAATTAACACTGAGCACCACGCCCATTGGCTCTCTATCTCAGTGAGCTGCCCATGCTGAGCTATTTTTGGAAAGTTTTTAAAATATAGAAGTGAATTTTCCAAGCTAACTACTTCATGAGCAAGTCATCTTGGGTTGTTCGGCTGAATAACGTCGAGCACCTTCCTTTGGCTTCTTGTTTCCTCCTTTTAGGGTAACCTCCCAAAGGATAAGGCCTCCTTTCCACCATTTGAGGGATCCCAACCTCCTCCTCTCCTTCTATAAATACACCTCTCTCGCATAGATGCAGCTATATTAATAGGAATTGTTGAACATTTTTCTGAAACAGTATGATATAGTTGATGTGAGATAGAGCAGAGAGAGACCCCTTTTGAGAGAGAGCTCAAGATTACTGCCTTGCCACGTCAAAATTCCCTGACGAATGCTCGAGACGCATTTTGATTGGACCCGCTAAAGGATTTTTCGACGTCAAGGCTTCAGTTGTAATCTCTTTCTTTCTCTTAATATATGCATGACTGATGTTTTGGTTCCCATATTTTTTTTATGTGATTTATCTTACACAATACGTTTAATTCTCCTTGACTAATTAGCTAGTTATGAATGCAATTATTGTCTTGTATGCTACTTTTGTCCTTTGATCTTTTTGCAGGCACTCGAGTTCCATTGCTGAAGGATCGCGACGTGTCGGGACGAGGATCAGGAGACCGCTGCTATAGCTACGACAACCATGTTGGATCAAAGGTAGGACAACCTATCCTGACTCATTTCATTCATTAACTAGGAATCGACACATTAGCATGTCCTCTTGCTACTAGACCCACCCTAGGGCTAGAGGGATTGCCTCTGTCCACAGAGGGGATTTACCTACACAACACTCTCACTTTAATTAGAAGATGTTTGATAAGTCAATCATTGAGATTTTGTTCTTACCCAAATTAATGGCCATTTGGGTTTAAAGTGTCATAATCATAGGCAAGCTCACCCACTACTTCTACGATTGAGAGTTTTATGGATTTCTATGTGAAACAAAGGAGGATAGGGACCTAATATCCATAAATGGGCCTACTTCTTTAGCAGCAAAGGAATGTACTTGAATATATGGACTTATGACTTCAACTTGAAGTTAGTTGTCCATTCTATTATTTTGTTAGGTCCATTTACCACACTTACCTCTCCATTATTGGAAAGAAGATCCACTTCAGAGTACTCACAATACTTTTGGGAGATGCATATACAATTTTGGACCCAAAGATAATGTTGAGTGGTGCTAAGATGTACATTGAGGTTTATTTAGAGGAAGGATTATCAAATCCGATCCTCGATATTTGGAAACATATTCAAATATAATATTATGAACCATTTCCTTTCATGTGCAAAACCTAGCACAAGTGCAAACACTTTGCAAAGAATTAGAAGAAAAATATCCCACATACTTAAATAACCTCCTAACAAGGAAGATCAAAGGAAAGTGGTACATATCAAACATACACCTACCAAGTATGACTTGTTACCTATGATAGCTCCTCTTGTCTAGATGTTGGATTATGGTGATCCCACGTAGATAACTTTCTTTATGTATGCTTTAGATATGTAAATTTATTATGGTAGGACTAGCATACCTAAGTAAACCTTCGATATTCCCTTGGTTTTTTATTGCAATTGCACATGGTGATAACTAAAACAACCATGGGGAAATACTATACATGAGGAGTAGCATAAAAAATTTAGGCACGCGTAACCCCTATCTTAGCCACATTACTAGATACTCTTCCCAAAATATGTTTGATATCTCCTCCCAATAGTAGTTCTTAATTAAAAGGATCCATCAAACCATATCTTAATTTCACATTTGTCTTCTCAATTCTAAATGTAAAACTACCTTAAAAATTTTGATGCTAAAAAATGAGACCAAAATTATAGGAAAGACCAGTGGTAAAATCCTTCTCTTACTTTACTTTCATTTTCCCATACCTAACCAATGAGAACACAAGAACACGTATTTCTATAAAAGCACCTATAAATTCTCTTACTTTATTGTCATTTTCCCATACCTTACCAATGACAACACAAGAACACCTATTTATATAAAAGAACCTATAATAAATTTGTGGGTTTGACTAATATACCTTTAGTTAGTGTGTGCACAATAGCCTAGATCCTAAAGTGATTCCCCTACAATGATAATCCACTAGGTGTATTTGTTCTTAAAAAACTATGCATGGATATATTTCCCACTTATGACCAAGTTCCACCAAAATGTTTCCCCCTACCTACCTAGTAACTACATTACATTTATTTCATGAAAAAACTACCCTAAAACCCACCAAATTTCTATCATATCCTTGAAGTCAACAACAATTTGTTGTTCAAGATATAGCTAAGTTGGAACAAACTTAGCTCTAGAGCGTAGGATATTTTTCCACCTCTAATGTTTATAAAACAATAGATATAAAATTTCTAAAGCCTGTGGGAGCCAAAGTATCATCTTTCCTATATTGACTTTGTCTTAAACATCATGGAAAATTTCCATAGATGAGTTATCCTTACTAAACCAAACATTTCATTGAAAATAATCATCCATACCATAAAATTACTACTTCCCTTTAACCACATAAAACTTATTTTTAAGTTACCATAATTCATCTTTAATATCACATAATTAGATTAAAAAATCAGCTAAAACCCTTTCAAACAATAGTTTATGAAATAGAAATTCAACAATTTTATATAATTAATAATTTAGATAAATGTCTTGGATCTAACCTGGTTAATAATTATTTATAATCAACAATACCAGTTATTAACCCAAACCCCTTATTAACCCAACGAAAATACTTACACATTTCATTTAATGGATTTGAGGGGCCTTAAAAAACACACGTATTTCATTTCAAAAGGTCAAAAAATTTCAAATATCAAAAGTTTTAATTTCCCTCGTTCATTTTCCTCCAGTTGCATGGTTTATCGAGGGAAGGAGGAAGGATGCGGCCATACTGTCGCAATTTTGGAGGAAGCATGCGGGAATTCAAGTAATTGATCCCAAGTGTCTGTTTCAGGTTTTCTCTGATACATTTGGTTGAAGTCTCGTGATTTGTTTCATTTTACAGAAAGAATCTGCTCTGATACATCGGATCCGGATTTCCTCCGTTCTGGTGATTTATTTCCTTCTACAGAAAGAATATGCTCAATATTCCCCACATTGTTCGGTGACGGCCCATCCCAAGCCCTCCATCTCTCTTCACAACTTCAAAATACATGTCAACAACAACAAAGAGGCACTCAAGAGCCTGTATGTTTAGGATTCCACAGAGGCAAACAAAGCCAAAGGCGTGGGAGATAATGGATACACCAATGAAGGCGATAAGTGCCTTTTCAACCCCAAAATGAAGAAGAAAATAAGAGAAAAAGAGAGAAGAAATTAGTTGACTTCCACAAGAAAATAAAATTTCCTAAAACCATAGGAGGTCACCAACCAAATGCTCTGGAATAGATGGATTGTTTTGATCCAGTTGTACCTAAAAATTCTAGAAACCCTAAAAAATACTTCTAATTGGCATGGAATATAGGCTTCCGAGAGTCCCAAAGTAAGGAAATTGGATGCAGAGGAAATTGACGTGGACTCAGACCAACAGGATTAAGGCTTCGTGCCAAAGGATAAGCTTCTAGAGGCTACTAAACCCGCTCAAGGCTCTATGCGAGAGGAGAAGCTTCCAGAGGCTACTAAACCCACTCAAGAGGTAGCTAACTACATTTCATTTTTATTGTTTAATTGTATATTTATTAGTTAATAATAAGAATCATTGTAGAAAACATGCCCATGAGGGACTTCGATTGGTTCAAGTGCTAGGTCTGAATGACAAATCTAGATAATGTTTTCTTGGTAAGGATTTAATTTCTAATGCGAGTTAGACCAAAGGACTAATCTTTCTCTTTTAATGTGAGTTATATCGTTTACAGTACTCTGTAACCATGCTTTTTTGCAGTCCAAAGGTTCTAACAAAGATATAAATAACTGATTGTCAAGTATTATAATGATTAATAAATATTATTTTGAATGCAAAAGCCATGGATTTTCACTATGTACTCATTTTGAGCGATCTTGGTGTTTATTATCATGAATAATCATGCGAGGTCTCAATAAAATTTATGTTGCAAGCACAGAGAAAATTTAGTAACAGATGATAAACACGTCAACATTGCAGACCTTTCTACTTGGCCAAAATGGATGATAACATAGATAAAACAAATGAAAAATATTACAATGGGAATCTCTATGATGATTCCGAAGAATTTTAGCAAGAATACACTGCAAATAACAAATTAGTAAGAAAAAATATGCTCAAGTATCACTCTATGCAAAAAATTTTGAACTTGACAATCTCCACAACAGAACTAGTGAGTCAAATGCAGCTCATGTCCAAAGAGTTGTATCAATTAAAGAAGAAAGGTCTTTTTGTGGACCTAGATTCTATCCTCTTCATGAATGATGTATCCTGCATCTATATGGCTCATGTACTTCTATTCTGCATGCATATCTTGATGTAGCATAGACAAAAAAACATGTTCCCTATGAACGCATCATTGCATGATAACTCTGCTGACCATTTATCAAAGCAAGCTTAGTTGACAGGGATCTAAGTTATTTTTAAATATCTTGTCAATTGTTTTAGAGGCGATATTACTGTCATCATCCCTCAAGAATGCACCAACGAGAGCACTATAACTCACAATGCTTGGCTAATACCTTTAACTATTTATTTTGAATAATGTAAATGAGTGACTGGTAATTTTCTCATGAATTCAAAATTACAGAAATCAGTCTCCAAAACAAGAACTCTCATTCTTACAAGCCTCAACTCAATACATTTACCTCCTTGGACTCATTTTTAGAAGCCTCAACTCAATAAATTTTACCTCCTTAGAAATTATCTTATCATTTTGTTGTGCTTTCTGTTGTACCCTCTTTAAAATTGTAAACAGTTGATAAAGCATTATTCGAATAATGTTTGATCTGCAGAAAATCCACATTGAAGAAGTCTCTATTCTAGAAAAGCACAATAAATTATAAGATGCATCTAACATTAACTTATTCCCGGATAGAATATCTTTCATTGAACTTATACCTGGATAGAATATCACCTCCTTCAACACAAACTTGTAGCTGATTACAATATTTTCTCCATCTGCAGTCTCTGGGACCTATTCTTGGTGGCCACTCAGTTGGTTCATCATCACTTACATTTCAAAGTGAATTGCACAACATGGTGTTTTGGCTATAAAATTACTTACGCAACTATCATTGAACATCGCCTTAAATGTTCATTCTAGTCAAGAAATCACTTGTCTATTCACCCAAAAATTTATCTAAAAGATTGAATCACAATTGTCAGTTTCTTAGTTTTTTTTTCATATCTTAAAGTTTGGTGATTTCTATCTTTGATTTTCCTCTTATGAGTGTAGAAATTTGTTGTCTGTTGTCCTTATTTACAACTATTCAACTGGCACCAAGTCCAACACCAAGATACTTGGCCAGATAAACATTTTCAACACTTGTGATCAATGGGCAAGCTTCGAGGTTCAATTTTTTACTTCTACTTAAATAGTCACATTAACTAGTTTTGGCTACCATTGAAAATTAATATAATCTTTTCTTTATTTAAATTTTTTTTCAAGAAGCATTGACACTACAACTTAAACTAAAATGTTTCATAATTTTCAAGAGAAGGGGTTAGTAGGGGTAGGATTCATAGCAAACTGTATGGGCATTGTAGTGCAAAATGTTAGCTATTGGAGATGGTGTGATCTTTGTTCCTCCAACATCTCCCTTAAAATATGAGTTACTTAATAAAGAGTTGTTTATCATCTCATTCAACACAAACTTGTAGTTGATTACAATATCCTCTCCATCCACAGTCTGTGGGAACCATTATTGGTAGCCACTATGCTAGTTCATCATTACTTACATTTCAAAGTGAACTGCACAGTATGGTATTGTGGCTATAAACTTAATTTATGTTTGTTCCTCCAACATCTCCCTTCAAATATGAGCTACTCAATAAAGAGTTGTTTATGATCTAGTTCAACACAAACTTGTAGCTGATTACAATATCTTCTCCATACACAGTCTCTAGGAACCTTTCTTGGTGGCCACTCTATTGGATCATGTTGGAACACCTAATCCTCCATGGGTAGGTGTGGAATGCAAAAAGTCACAATGGAGTCCAAGTGACCTTGGAATGTGAAACCAAGAGTCACACCATTGTGTTATAAATGTACATCATGTATAATGGAAAAATAAGAAAGCCTCACGCTTATCCTTCATTGTGTTAAGTCTCTTATGTGTGTGTGTTCATCATCCTCATACACCATGTGTGTGCTTAACATGGTGTTTAACATGGTATCAAAGTAGGAGATTGCTGGCCCTACTCCAAATTGAGTGAGCCATTTGTGTTTATGGCCTGTGCATATCTGCAAAAATTCTTGACATTTTTGCAGCACTCAGAGTTTCTGCAGCAAAATTTTTGCCGTATTTAGAAAGTGGTTTTGGAGAAGGAGCAGCATTCAGAAATTGGCAGCATTCAGGCATTGGCTTTGAAGAAAGGCAACACTGCCCATCTGAAGGTTTTCATTCTAATTTTTCTCTGCAATTTCTGCTTATTAAAATCTGCAATTTGAAGAGCTGTTGGATACTATTTATATTGGGTTTCTGAAGAAGATTCTGGATTTTCAATGTTATAATTTCCAGGAAAATTCTGCTGTATATTTGAAAGGAAAAAAATTCTGCTGCTATTATAAAAAATCTTTCACTGCTCTTTTCTCTCTGCTGTTTTAATTAAAAGATAAAATAAAAATAAAAAATAAAAAAATAAAAAAATTTGGCCTTTAGCCCTCTCTGCAACTCCCCTCATAACACTCGACCCTCTATTCGAATTCTACAACGCTCCCTACAATTCCCTACCCTACAACTCTCACACGCCACGTCTAACCCTCTATTCGATTTTCAAAACCGGCCCATTACATCTCTTCCCTACACCCTACAGCTCTCACCCCCTACTCTCAAGCCCCATTCCCCCTTGCGCCCTTCCCAATGCTCCCTCACTACTCCACTCTCCATACAGCCCAACCTGCCTCTGCATTTTTTCAACCAAACAATGCTCCCCCTTCTCCCCTTTGCCTGCGGGCTTCAACACGCAGAAACGCCCTCTGAATCGATTACTCAACCCTTACACTATCCTACCCAGCCCCACGCTCATATCCTCGACTCCTCTATGTGCCTCTGCTCCTATGACGGCTCCCCTCACTACGACGGCTCCCCTCAATGCCGCCTATAGTAAATCCTGCCACTCCCATTCCACCATAGTCTCATCACTCTCTACGCCCATTTAAACTCTACCATACTCCCATTTCCCTTAACGCTCCTCCCACGCGGGTTCCTACCAATCGACCCTCGGCCTCTCTGCAATCACAATCCGCCCTCCCTACCCTCACGACTACCCACGCGCTATTACACTACTACATATTTCGTTTTTAAATTTTTTTTTAAATTAACTCCGCCCCCCTTTAAAAACAGCCAATGTATTTTAATTCGACTCTTGAATTTTTTAAATAATATCCCCTCTCTCCATTAATAAAACCCCCTCCATATAATACTTTCTCTATTTTTAATATCCGCCCTTCTTATATAATACCTCTCCCCTCCTTTTAAATTAATTCCTTTTGTTAACAAAAAATCCCCCTCCTCCATTTTTACTACAATTCTTCCTTCCCATTTTTTAATTAATCCCAATTAATTTATTTTTTAATTAATTTTTAATTATTTAAAAAAAAAAAAAAAAACCAACAGAGAGAGAGGAAGAGCAGAAAGAGAGGAAGAGAGAGAATATGAATAGCATAAAAAGAGAAAATGACATGTGAGAAGATAGACTGAATACATAGAGAAAATTGCAGATTTGACATTGTGTGATTTGTGGCATAAGGGTGGTTTTTTGAAGAAATTGACATTTGAAGACAAGTTTGCCATCATTGAAAACAGCTCTTTGAAGAAAAAATTTAGCTGCATAGTGTTTTCAGCTGCACATTTACAAAATATTTTGCAGAAATATTGTATTGAAGTGACATTGATTTGCATCTTCATTCAAGACTTGATGTGTATTTGAGTTGAAAAATTTTTGATTGCCCTCCATCATTTGAGAAGCAGATTTTATACTTTGAGATTTCCATAGTTGGAAGCTCTCTTGAGTCATTTGTATTTCTTGTTGAATCACATTGTAAATGGGTGCATTTTCGGTTGAAGCCGACACCCTTTCATTTTTTGAGCCTAAGTTGTTGAAAATGGCTAAAATCAATGAGGCATTAGAGTTGTTGAATAACCTCATTCATTCAAATGTTGATGATATGATAAAAATGAGCAAGGATGCTCTTTGTAACATTCAAAATTGTTTGCAAAATGCACAAGAAAAGATTGAGTTTTTGCAGTTGGAATCTTAGCTTCAACAAGATGAACTTCAACAAAAGAGTCACCATTCTGAACTTGTTTATGTTCAGAAGATTGAGAAGGACTCTCATAAGAAGAAAGAAGATAAAATTCCAGTTGATCCTCATTCAGTTCATTGTACTAGAGCAGATGTACATGTAGATGCAGTAGTTCAACCTGCACTTCTCAAGCCCATCATCAGGCCTTGGGAAGAGCTTGTCCACAACAAGCATAGAACTGGTCTTGGATATGACAAGGATGTGTCCTTTCATATTCCAGACTACACCAAGCCCATCATATTTAAGAGTGCCGGATTTTTGTATGACATTTCACCTGCAGTTGTTCCAGATCTTGTTCCACAACAACAATAGATTGAGTAATGCCAACACTGTGATCAAGTTGGCCATATGAAAGATCATTGTTTTGATCTTCATCCATGCAATAACTGTGGTCGGCACACTCATTCTTCAGATATATGCTTCAAACACAAGCCTCCTGCAAGAACAAAGATTCATCTTGGATGGATCGCTTCTTCGCAATGGGCATCAGCAGCCAAGAAGATGTTTACGAAACGTGTTAGAACTTGTTCACGGATATTGAGCAAACATGCAGTTGATTTTTCACCATCATCTCACCTTGTCCCTGATAGGGGGGAAAATGGTGGTCATGTACAAGCTTCGACAACAGATCAAGTGAGCCTGAGCCACAATCTCTCATTCCATGTTCAGAGTTGTAGCCAGAGACACAACGGTTCAAGTGAGCCTGAGCCACAATTCGCCATTCCAGATTCAGAGATGTAGCCAGAGACACGGATGCCCATGAGCATGCCTTTGGTTAGTGGACAACCTTAAACCATCATCTTTGGTTGGTGGATAACCTTAAACCACCACAGGTAGTAAACCTCCCTTCTTTTAGGTTGAAGGTCTCCCTTTCATATATGAGGAACACTTCCTCTAGCAGAAGCCTTCAACTTCTTGCCAGCATTGGTTGATTTCCAGGAAATGCTTCAAGAATTCCAGATTTTTTGGTAATCCTAAAACCATCACAGGTAGTAGACCTCCCTTCTTTTAGGTTGAAGGTCTCCCTTTTTTATGAGGGACAATTCCTCTAGCAGAAGCTTTCAGCTTCTTTCCAGTTTTGGAAGAGTTCCAGGAACTGCAACAAGTATTGCGTTCCACAGTTGGCAGGTCATCCTTAAACCACCTCTTTTTTCCAACATTTCGTAGATTTGATCTGCCCCAAGTGCTGCCCCCGTATACTAGACTGCAATACAACTCTCTTCTTGACTCACACATACCCCTTCTACTTAGGGGGATGTTGGATGTTGGAACACCTAATCCTCCATGGGTAGGTGTGGAATGAAAAAAGTCACAATGGAGTCCAAGTGACCTTGGAATGTGAAACCAAGAGTCACACCATTGTATTATAAATGTACATCATGTATAATGGAAAAATAAGAAAACCTCACGCTTATCCTTCATTGTGTTGAGTCTCTTGTGTGTGTGTGTTCATCTTCCTCATACACCATGTGTGTGATTAACATGGTGTTTAACAGATCATCATCAGTTCCATTTCAAAGTGAACTACATAGCATGGTATTTTGGATGTAAACTTACACAACTATCATTGAACATCCCCTTAAATGCTCATCAAAGTCAAGAAATCACTTGTTTATTCACCCAAAACTTTATCTAAAAGATTGGAAATGGGTTAAATCCCATCCATGAAGCCATTTGGGTAACCCATTGTTATGCTTGTTGGTTCATTAGCATAGCAACCTGGATAAAGGTTATGTCATCCAAATTTATTTGCATCAAGATTATCAGATTCTTAGTTTTTTTTTCATATCTTAAAGGCTGGTGATTTCTATCTCTGCTTTCCTGTTATGAGTGTAGAAATTTTTTGTCTATTGTCCTTATTTACAACTATTGAGTTTGAAGAATGTTCAATACCAAGATATTTGGTCAGATAAACATTTTTCAGCACTTGTGACCACTCGGCAAAATTTTAGGTTCAATCATTTACTTCTACTTAATTAGTCACATTAACTAGTTTTGGTTACCATTGAAAATTAATATAATATTTTCTTTCTTTCAAATCTTTTTCAAGAAACATTGACACTGCAACTTAAATTGAAAATTATTCAAGAGAAGGGGTTAGTATGGGTGGAGTTCATAGCAAAGTGTATGGGAATTGTAGTGAAAAATGTTAGGTATTGGAGATGGCATCAAGCTCAGGAATGGCTGCTAAGGCAAGGTGGGTTTCTCTTGAGAGAAACATGGTGAGGAAAATTTTTGAATGTTCGTGACATTTTTATCCAGTCAACATTGAAGATGTAACTGTTTGGATCATTGTCATGTGTAGGTAGTGCCGAAGAATGATCTAGTTGTCTTGTTTGTGGTTGCACAACTTCTCATACAAAAACAGATCATGAATATGAAAATTTTAAAGTAGAGTACATTGTTATTTAAGCATTTGAATTGATTCTTAAACAATACATCAAGACAAGGAATTTACTGACCCATGAAGGCTTCCACAAGTGCTAAGTATTCACGACTGAATGTCCAACAAATATCACCAAGGAAATGTTGATCCTCACATCATGCCACAAGGAAATAAGATTGAAACACCTTTTCTTAAGCTCGGACTTCAAACAATGAAAAGATATTTTACTGATATGATGATAGAAATTTAGATCAGAGATAAATATAGGTTTCAGACCTTCTTGAGATACCTTGGAACAAGACCATAGATTTGAATCTATGCTATAGACTTTTATCAACTGTCACAGGACTCCGGTCTAGTCTTCACTGGTCTCTGATATATATACCACAGACCTAGATCAAGCCATAACACTTTGGTCTAGTCCGCACTCAACTTGGATCAAGCCACAGATGAAATCAGATATGTTCCACAAACCTCGCTCAATCCATAGAAGAACTCAAATATGTTGTCACAAGGTCACAATCCACAGAAGAAACATATTGTCCCGAGGTCTCAAGTGCTCCAAAGAATAAATCCACTTAAGCATGGAGTTGAGGTCTAAGAAATCAAGAGAAAGCTACCACCACATGTGCATGTAAATCATGGACCAACCAAGGGTTAATGCATACACCATGTACATCATATCGCATGGTCCCGAACACCAAAGATCAAATTTCCTCCTCCAAGTGTCTAGTGCACCTTCTAGGTAGGTACTTTTCATAGCCAAGCAAGTGTGTTGTCTCTTTAGCTAGTTTTCCCATTTTGGGTTTGCATGGTAAATATCATGTAAATTGTGAATATGCCATTGTTTTCTTTCTGTTTTTCTTTAAAAATTGCTTGCTCTACTCCTCTTTCATAGGTTTACAAGTCCCTGGAAGAAAACACGAAATACAACCTGCAGAAGATCCTGCCAAAGATCTGAGCAAAATGGGTATTTTCTGTTTGGTTTTTATAATAGTATGAACCAAACATGTAGTTCATTAGACTCATGAGTCAATCTCACCGAAAAATTAAAAAAAAAAAACTTATCACTTACTTGCCAGTCAGCGTTTAGGCTAACTAGTAACAAGTGCTTGCAAGTGAAATTTATTGTTAATGACTTAGACTCACAAGAAGCAAGTTAGGTTCACATACAAGTTAAAACATCTCAATTTATAAGCTATGCAAAGTTTGAGACGAGTCCAAATTAAAAAAGTGAGCTTCGTTACTATGGTCAGAAATACAC
This sequence comes from Pinus albicaulis, assembly GCA_034641835.2. Lineage (NCBI taxonomy): Eukaryota > Viridiplantae > Streptophyta > Pinopsida > Pinales > Pinaceae > Pinus > Pinus albicaulis. The sequence continues at coordinate 480,436,564 of CM076571.1, forward strand.
TTGCTACTATGGTTTATATTGGTGGATGCATTGTCAACGCATGAAAAAAAAAATCTGCAAGGAAACTAAACAACCAAGAAGAAGCTGACATCTGATCTAGCTTACTCTAATCAGCTTTTGAGCCATGCAAAGCAAGTAATTTTTTTTGTTCCATGGAATACTCTGATCCAACTTACTCTAATCCAGCTTCTAAGCCATGCAAAGCAGATAATTTGCTTTGTTCCATAGAATTGACAAAGAAAGTACATTAGTGTAGACTTTGTTCCATAATCATTTCCTTAGGCATACACTAGGTGTAGAATTTGAGATTCCTAGATACAAAGGGAAAAAATGGGTGGTAATATTACAATTGAAGTGTTGGGTTACCAATGTGATAAAAAAAAAAAATTTAAAAATATATTTAAATAAAACAACAAATAAAAGCTTATTTTAGAGATAAACTCCTAAAATATTTTTTCATTGTTTGAGAAGAATCAATGTCAAGACATTAGAGAAGCATATAGAATATCAAATGTATGAACTTTGTACCACCCTTGTAAGAAATAAACTAATATGAATTCATTGGGAGAAGTAAACCCTCCTTTCATAATATATCAGTAATCATGTCACGTTCTATGTATATGTGGAGGAAATCCAGTTGGTCAAAACCACACGAAATTTATCTAACAAGATGGAAAATAGCCATTAGATTAATATTTATCAGGGGAGCTTCATCCTTCATACTCCTTATCACTAAAGATAAATCGCCCATCATGGGAAACAAATGAATGTTCCTACAACTATCAAATTTCAAGAGATAAAACAAAGATATATATTCAATGATTTATTGAATTCAGGTTGGATTATATACATATGTAGTTAATTTCCTTTTATTTGGTTTGTTTATTTATTTATTTATATTTTTTGGACACCTAATCCATTAGGGTTGGTGTGGAGGAACATGAACCATCACTTTGACTCAATCCCAAGGGACATTGGAATTATAATCCAAAATTCACATCTAATTGTCTTTATATGTATATATGGTTAATATTATGCAATCTCATGTTTATCCTAAACATCTCATTCATTCTCGTGAGCCCAATAGTGGTGTTGGAGCCATGACTTTGTAGCAATGGCCATTGCCTTGAGAAATGTATAGAGCCTATCAGATATGCCTTGTTAGGTCTAGCATTCCATGTTGATCATTCTCCATTGCATCACCTCTTTGTGGTAAAATTTGTTTACAGTTCTAACATTCCCTTACCTCTATTTCTAACCATTTATCTATGTGTGCGCAATTTTTAATTGCCTATCTCTATGGTATCCAGGCCTATGCACTCTACAACATGTGTCAAATTTTTCATTCTACAACGAGCATATTTTCTCCTTGTCTCTTCTCTGGCTGAAATGATATTACTCCTCCAACACTTCAATTGTAACCTTAACACCCAAATTTTTCCTTTGTACCTAGGAATAACAAATTCTACACCTAGTGTATGCCTAAGGAAAATATTATGGAACAAATTCTACACTAATGTAATTTTTTTTTCAATTCTATGGAAAAATAAAATGACCTGCTTTGCATGGCTCATAAGCTAATTAGAGTAAACTGGATCAAAATTTGCTTTGTTCCATTGAATTGACAAAGAAAGTACATTATTCCTCCTCACCTTCCAAAAATATATTAGTATAATTAAGTAAATAAGCTTACTGACCAAGCGCAAAAGTGGACACTTCATAGTCCAAATGGGCTTTAAAATGTACAAGTGTTACCAAGCTCAACAAGAGAGGCTAATAAATGACACTATTAGGTGGTTTCAACCTCTAAGGGGGTGACAGGTCCATGGTACATCCATCAAATGGCAAGTGTCATGTGAAATGATGATGGAACAGAGTGGGGGGAAAGGCAATGCTCCAAACCACATGCCATGGCACTAGGGTAGCTATTATGAAGGAAGCCCACACATTGGGTATATGGATGTAATATTTAGATTTAAATAATAAATTTTAAGTCCAGTTTAGACATCCAAACAAAGACATTACTAGACTCTCTAGGACATATTGATAGGCTGTTGAAATTTTGAGACTCGTAGAGAAAAAAAAAATTAGTTTCCTATTGCCTTTTTATGGTGGTTGTAAGGTGGCATGAGTGCCTCCTAAAGAAAATGGGTACATGGGGTCAGAAAAGACTCTTAAGAGGACAAAGTCAATGAGACAATAATGGTGGTAACACTCCAATTTGTAAGTTTACTCAAACCTTTTCCTTTTGTCCTATACTTTAGAAATTCATCAAATGGTAGATCACAAGTGAAGAAAATCTCCAGGATTATGGGTTTTGTATTGATCATGGACAATTTACTCTTGCATTCAACCAAATTTAAAGATACATACAATCATGTAAAATAATCAATGGAAAATACCAATAAAGAGAAATTGTGTTAGCTGATTTACCATCCCATAATTGCCATCAAGGCCAATGGAAAAACTCAAAGGCAATGAAAAATAGATATAAGAAAGTCTACCATTCTTCTACAGTGTATTCAAAGTTATGATGTGAAATGATAAGAATTCCCCTAAATAGGTTCATCAAGCATTAATGGTCTCAAACGAGTATGATGGAAAACAATGAAAAACTATAAACATGAACCTCATCGTAAATACAAGTGACAAGGTTATGGTAATGTAACAAATCTAGTTTTCAGAGACAAAGGATGTTTGAGACCATGTCCTGAAAAAAAAAATAGGGGATGGACTCAAGGAGATTTTAATCAGGAAATCATGAAAATGGTTATGCTAACCTACATGTCAACTTTATTGGTGGTCTGATGAGTGTAATATTCCTAATTAGCAGACAACTAATTAGAATATTAAAGTTTGTCAATTTTGCTTTTCTAAAGTTTAGTGGGAGAATAAAGGGGTGAAGGGACCCATAATCCCAGCATTTAGAATAAAACAACTTTCTTAGAGTTAAAGTGGACATTGCAACTCATGTGGGTCCAAGAGGCCAAGTGGACAACACAACTTATGTGGAGTTCAACGGGCCAAGTGGACAAGCAAATTATGTGGACCCAAGGGATTATTAGGGTTTCAAGGATTGCTAGGGTTTCACAAGAATAAAAAGGGGAAGAGGGCAGCCATAGAGATCATTCATTCATTCAGAAAATTTCTTCTTGTCATTTTGAATAGAGCACGCTTGAGTTGTTTAGCCAAGTTTGCAGTGTTGTTCAACACATGGTGGTCTCTGAGCGGAGATCCCAACCTCATCCTTGGGGGACTTCTAGTGCCCGCTTAGGAGATGAGTTCCACCCTTTGGTGAGGGATTGAAACACCAGTAGCAGGAGTGTGTAGTCCCTTCATAACTATGTAAAGGCAGCAGAGAGTGTAGTCCCTTCAGGATTGTGTAGAGGTAGCAGAGACTGCACAATGATTGCGTATTATAGTTGAGAGGAAGTGCCAGAAGTGTGGGAGAGAAGAGGAGTTCAACCAGAGGATTTGGAGGGGAGGCTGGACACCCCTTACCAAGGATTTTGGCAGAATTTTGGAGACATCTACCAATAGTTCCAGCTAGGATTTCGAATTTCCTAGTTGTTGGGTGAGCCAAACCCAAGAGGGCCAATTTTCTGAAGTCAAAACTAAGACGAACCCTTTCTGGGTTTCATGAGTATATTATGTGGTTAAAATCCTAAAATTTTATGAGTAGCAAATCAGCTCATTTACACAGCCCCTACTCAGCCAGCATCTAAAGGCGCTAGGGGAAAAAGGGCCAGATTTTAAAGGTTGGAATTAGAGGAAATATTTTTTGGGTTTTTCTGGGTTTTGGGCAAGGATCACCTTCTCGAATTCCTAGAATTTTTCGAGCACAAGAGCTAGGAAAAATAGTAGCCTGAAGTCATCCAACAACAACATTTCTAGGGAGAGCAACGCAGTCATTGAGCCATGCAAAGCAATTTCTGACAAGAGTTTTTGTTTGGGTTTGAGTTTTCCTCCAGCTTGCTTTGAGCAGGCCCAGTTGCAATCTTTTTAGCACCTCATTTCTACTCTTTCCCAGCATATTAATAAAATGGTTCAGTAGTGATTATGGCTCCAAATTCTATGTTTTAATGGTGTTTTCCTTATTTCTTTAATTTTAGTCTATCATTGCTTATATTATTATCATTTTCCCATTTGGGATATTACAGTGGTATCAGAGAATAATCTTGGCTCAAATTGTGGGGAACCCTCATTCTATGACGAGGCCATAATGAAGGTTAAAATTAGACGCCATGGTAGTAATATTGAATGAAGTAATTAGGGTTCAAAAAATAATCGTTAATTTGAGGAAGAAACTGATTCATGCAAAAATTGTGAATCATGGCATTATTACAACTGATGTGGAGTTATTGGCAATAAATTGGAGGGCGTACCAATCATTGGGAAATGACACTCAAGCGGCCGTCTCTGTTTGGGAGTTCCATGAACTAAAATACAAGCACAGATCAGGGAGAATTTGGTGGAATAATGCAAGGATCGTGAGACGGATTAAGGAAGAAGATGAAAGAGTATTTGAAGGGGCCATAGTTGGCAAGGAGACAACTAAGCATACAATCGCTGGTGAGTCACCACCCATTGTTGAGGTATCCATTGATGGGGTATCTGGGGTTGTGACCAAGTTCTCTGATGATAGCAACACATCACATGTTGATGAGTTGTCATGAGACAACTCCACTATATCTGAGGAGATAATAGGTACATAGGACTCTAGGTCTATGAAAACATTCTCGAATGACAATCACATGAAACTGAACAGTGAGCATGTCTTGCATGTTGGAGTGTCTATGGAGGAGGGTGTGCATCCATCCTTTGGGCTAGCCCTTAAGGAGGTGCTAGGAGATACAGATGTATTGGACAATGGTCGCACACAATAGTGCCATCAAATTCAAGCCGACCTTATAGCTTTTAAAGGGAAGCCTATATTAGTACAAGAGGTTATTTTGTTGCAGAACGAAGAACTGGAGGGGATGAGAGTGGTTTGTATCGAGTCAACGGCCAAGTTGGCCCACATTGGGAAATTATTGGATTCCCTAATGGTACAACTAGAGAGCATAGGGGAGTATCAGAGCAGCCCCCTTCAGGCATACATAGACAGGGCTAGCAGCACCGTTCGGTCACCTCTTCCCATTGGAAAGAGAGAGACTGAGCCACCTAGTGAGATCTCATATGTTGACTAGGATGGTGAGATGAGGCAACATGAGCTGCGTAGGGTGCAACACTCGCAGGATGGAGGGATTGTTCTATGTGCTAGGATTCTTGCATTCGATTCATCTATCGAGGTTGGATGGTGAGAGGTAGTGAGATGGTACCCCATGGAGTAGGCTAGGAAGTTGGATACATCCATGACCACATTTCAATAGAGTCCATGGATTACCATAGGGACACAAGGGCCAAATTACTGCTGGGATCTAGGTGGGATTTCCCAGCACATCATAGAGTCGGTAGATGATGGTAGTTGTTGCGCAATGGTTTTGATGTTTGGGCGCACACACATTTTTAGATCTCTACCAAAGCCCTAGACATCCCTAGTGATAGGATGGTTTGACAGGAGGGTACACCCTTTTTAGGAGCTATCTCAGCATATCGACTGTGCATGGTGTCACATGGTGATTAGAATACTTTGGTAGGATCTGGTTGGAGGAGGCGGTATCGGCAAGCCACCATACAGGGCAGTATGTAGAGATGGTGCTCTCTCATGTGTATATGGTATACTTGAGCTATGGAGGATAGGAGCAGTGGTTTCATTGTAATTGGCATGTGAGGAGTTAGGTCACTCCGATCCTTTAGAGTAGATGGAGAGATGTAGCCCACCTCATGTGGGGTTACTAGTAGAGTGGTGGATATTTTTTCCATGCAAGATACTATACGTTACACGGTGGCATGATAGTAGGCATTGATACGTAGGACTACACAAATTCATGTCATAGGGTCCAGCATTATGTAGAGGGATGCAAAATGATTCATACAAACCCAATGTTAGACCATAACATCAAAGGGTGTGCAGGGCTATGCAACAAGGAGCAGTGGCCTAGAAGAGCATGGAGATGCATGGAGGTGTGATGTAGTATGTCAGACCACGTTGTGGAGTAGGAGTGCCTCACATCGTGTTGGGTACATGTGGGGAGCAACAAGTGTAGTGACACATGACGGTATAAGATGGTATAGCCGTAGCCAGCGGTATCTGCTGGTGAACAGGGGCAGGTTGCAACATACAGTGGCATGATGAGGAGTGAGGAGACACTTGGTGGTATGCAGTGACCCATGATACGCCGCAACAGGAACTTGGAGCATTGCCTCCAAGGGGACTTATGGACAGGGGCATTAGGTGTACCCTAGGATGTTGCTCACCTAGGATTGATGAGGATATTTTTGAGCATCTGGAGACACCACATTTAGCAGAGACATGGCTATGAGGGTGTTATCGGCAGATCTGAGGTAGAAGGAGTGTCATCTGGAGGATTACTCTTAAGCATTCAGGTATACCCTTGAGCACATCCTTTGGGACATACCCACCCTTCATCCTCCATTGTGGGTTTCAAATGCAAAGTGGTTGGTTGTTGACCCTTAACACCCTCCAATCAGGAAAAAGGGCATGGGAGGCTTACACTAGGCAGTCAAATGAGATACCATGTGTCATGATCCAGAAGGAGACTCTCCAATTGAGACACTTGGTAGGTGAACGAATTGACGGATATTGGCTTAGGGATGGCGTGGTTGATTGCCAAGGTCACATTTGTTCCACCCCTAGGCTCACATTTGAGGGACGGTGGATGGTAGACTTCATCTACAGGAGGGTACCCAGACTCCGAGCAGTGTCCAGATGTATCATCAAGAGTTGGGATGACATATTTTACTACAAGGTCTGGCAGTAGTACAGTAGGTATGCATGCGTCGAACAGACTCCTGATACTTGGATTCCACCCAGAGGATACATATATGGGTCAGAGCTGAGGGATAGATGGGTTCTAGTAGGTAGCAGCGTTACATAGCGACATCCTAAGAGGAGTTGGAATTGGGAGATCCCAGTATGGTTGGGGGATCTAGGGATCTGTTGGGCAGGTGGATCACTCCAATTTGTGATGAGCAGGGACAGAGCAGACGATGAGCTAGTCCACTTTCGGTTTGACAGGTAGGGGAGATTTGAGATTTCCACTACATGGCAATGTTGTTGCTTAGGGTCATGATCGACAATGGGTGGGTAGATATCAACATCATGGGAATGCTCGGGCAAGATGAGCTTGGCCTACACATATTTTTCGCCACAAGGGCCCAGGAGAAAGGGATATATTCTACACCTGATTAGGGGTATCTCATATTCAAAGTGGCGTAGCATCAGCATGGTGGCACCTCTATAAGACTAGCATGGGACTCAAGCATTAAAACTCTACACAACTCAATAACCTTTAGGGGCGAGCTACATACTACATGGGATGATCATTTAGATCTTCCATTGGGATTTAGCGAGTCACTGATGGAGTGGGGGACTTCATTAGTATGGCAGGTTGGTTAGCGGGATGACAATAGCAGGAGCTCATATGAGCGAGGTGCTACCTCAGTAGGGATTAGGTGGTATCATCGAGGGTTTACTCTTGGAGTGCACAGGATGGACTACTTGGATGGTGAGCGGAGCAGGTGGAGCTTCATATTGGACATGATGGCTTGGGAACCTGACATTGAGGGATCCCTTCATACTAGAGCGATGCAGAGGACAGGGAAGATTCAGTGGCGCGTCTGGGAACCAGGAAAATTTTGCAATGATAGTGGGAGACCGTCAACTAGAGATGAGGCTTGTTTAGGAATTGATTGAGGACAAGAAATGTTTTGGTAGGGAGGACTGTAATATTCCTAATTAGCGGACAGCTAATTAGAACATTAAAATTTTCCAATTTTTCTTTTCTAAAGTTCAATGGGAGAATAAAGGTGTGAAGGGACCCATAAACCCAGCATTTAGAATAAAACCACTTTCTTAGAGTTAAATTGGAGGACGCAACTCATGTGGGTCCAAGAGGGCAAGTGGACAGCGCGACTTATGTGGAGCTCAAGGGGCCAAGCGGACAGCGCATCTCATGTGGACCCAAGGGATTATTAGGGTTTCAAGGATTTTTAGGGTTTCACAAGAATAAAAAGGGGACGAGGGAAACCATAGAAATCATTCATTCATTGAACAAATTTATTCTTGTCATTTTGACTAGAGCACGCTTGAGTTGTTTGGCTAAGTTTACAGTGTTGTTCTCCGAGTGGATATCCCAACCTCATCCTCGGGGGACTTTGAGTGCTCTCTTGGGAGAGGAGTTCCACCCTTTGGTGAGGGATTGAAACACCAACAAAAAAAGGAGTGTTTAGTCCCTTCAGGACTACGTAAAGGCAACATAGAGTGCAGTCCCTTCAGTATTGCATAGAGGCAACAAAGACTGTGTAGTGATTGTGTAGTACAATGGAGAGGAAGTGTTAGAAGTGTGGGATAGAAGAGGAGTTCAAATGGAGGATTTTGAGGGGAGGCTAGCCACCTCTTACCAGGGATGTTGGAAAAATTTTGGAGACATATACCAGTAGTGGCAACCAGGATTTCAAATTTCCCAACAGTTGGGTGAGCCAATTTTCTGAAGTCAAAACTAGGATGAACCCTTTCTTGGTTTTTCCAGGTTTCTTGAGTAGAGTCTATGGTTAAGATCCCATAATTTTCTGAGCAGCATATCAACTCATTTACGCAACCCATACTCACCTAGAAACTAGGGGCACCACGGGAAAAAGGGTTAGATTTTGAAGGCTGGAATTAGAGGAAACTTTTTTCTAGGTTTTTCTGGGTTTTGGGCAAGGATCACCTTCCCAAATTACTATAATTTTTCGAGCATGAGAGCTAGGCCAACTAGTAGCCTGAAGTCAGCTAGCAACATCATTTCTAGGCAGAACAATGTAGTCATTGAGCCATGTAGAGTAGTTTCTGGCAAGAGTTTTTGTTTGGGTTTGAGTTGTCCTTCAGCCTGCTTTAAGTAGGCCCAGGTGCAATATTTTCAGCACCTCGCCCAGGTGGAATCTTTTCATCACCTCGCCCAAGTGTAATATTTTTAGCACCTCATTTCTACTCTTTCCCAGCATATTAATAAAATGGCTCAACATTGATTGTGGCTAAGAGACACCTTCATCAAACAGCCTAGGAGACACCTTCATCAAATGATAAAATGATAACATACTTTGACCATCTTTTAAATTGACAATAGAGTGCATTCATGATGACATTAATTGAGCATTCTTCAAGCCTTTGTTGAAAAAATAATCACTCTTGAAGCATAGTTGAAGACCAACACTTGAAGACTTGTTTTGTTGAAGTAGTCATCCCTGGAGTATATTTGAAGACCAACACTGAAAGACTTGTTTTGCTGGAGAAGTCATCCTTGGAGCATAGTTGAAGATCAACACTTGAAGACCTATTTTGTTAGCACAACCATAAATTTTTTGCTGAAACAGACCTGAATTTTTTGTAGAGGTATATTTAAGAGCACTTTATAGACCTATCTTGGATACATTTTTTAGAATTATTCGAAGATTTTGATGCAGGCTTGAAGCAATATTGAAGTCATCTTAAGGGATTGAAGCAAACTAAGAGAGTTGGATCCCTAGAGGACTGGAGTCTTCATACAAGGTTGGAGCCTTGTGAGAAACTAGGTTGGAGCTTGGATTAATATGTGAGGATTGGAGTCCTCATACAAGGTTGGACCATTGTGAGAGACCAGATTGGAGCTTGGATTTGTAGTTGAATATTAGAGTTTATATTGTACTCTATCAAGATATTATAATAAAATTTTCCCATTTTTGTGTGTTTGGAGCATTTCTATTTTATGGGCATTTGCTGAAAAATATTTGTGTTGGGTTTATTGCATGCTTTTGTTATCATTGTTAATTTTTCCATTAGGAATATTACACCTTGAGAGGCTTGATCAACATATCAAGTTAGATTTGAAACAAAAGTAAAGTAATCCTTGCATATCAAAGGACATTCTTTAAATCACACATGAAGAGCCTAAGAGACACCTTCATCGAATGATAAAATGATAACATACTTTGAGCATATTTTGAGTTGAGAGTAGAGTCGATTCATGATGACACTAATTGAGAGTTCTTCAAGCCTTTGTTGAAAAAACAGTCATTGTTGAAGCATTGTTGAAGACCAACACTTGAAGAGTTGTTTTGTTGAAGCAATCACTGTTGGAGTATAGTTGAAGACCAACACTTGAATACATGTTCTGTTGGTGCAACCATAAAAATTTTCTGAAACATACATGAAGTTTTTGTAGAGGTATATTTGAGAGCACTTTGCAGACCTATCTTGGATACATTTTTTAGAAGTATTTGATGTTTTTGATGGAGGCTTGAGGCAATATTGAAATCACCTTAAGGGATTGAAGAAAACTGAGAGGGATGGATCCCTAGAGGATTGGAATCGTCATACAATATTGGAGCTTGGATTTGTAGTTGAATATTAGAGTACTCATTCAGGGTTGAAGCCTTGAAGGAGTTAAATACTTTGTTGTACAAGTTGGAGCTTGGGTTTTTAGAGTCCTCAAATTCATTAATAAATTATTTTCTTGTTGCACATATTGTGTTTTGGTTTAACTGATGATTTTAAATGTCATAATATAACAATTGTAAAGAAATATTGATTCAACCCCCCTCTCAATATTTCCAACACTAGCACACCTTACATTTTTTTCACCTTGTAATATTTTTATTGACATGCTAGAAGGAACTTTCACAATGCAATGTTATTGTTGGTAATCTGGTTGTTTATGATAGAAGGAAATCTAACATGTGTTAGAGTTCCTTCACCTTGGAATGTTATTACTAGCAATGTGATTGTGTTTGTGTTAAAATGAAATATAACATGCACTAAATTTATTTTGGCATGCAATGTTGTTGTTGGTAGTATGCTTGTATTTGTGCTACATGTAAAGCTAACACTCATTAAATTTAATTCACCTTGTAATGTTGTTATTGGAAATATGCTTGTGTTTGGGCTAGAAACTATGCTAGATATCTTTTGCTCTGCAATATTGTTGTTGTCTATTTGGTTGTTTATGATAGAAGGAAATCTAGCATGTGTTAGATTTCCTTCACCTTGGCAATGTTATTGGAAATGTGCTTGTTTTTGGGCTAGAAGTTGTGCTAGATTTCTTTTTCTCTACAATATTTTTGTTGTCAATTTGGTTGTTTATTATAGAATAAAATATAGCATTTGTTAGATTTCCTTCACCTTGGCAATGTGCTTGTGTTTTTGTTAGAAGGAACTATAGCACGCACTAGGTTTCTTTTGGCATGAAATGTTGTTGTTGGTAGTATGCTTGAATTTGTGCTACATGTAAAGCTAACATGAATTAAATTTATTTTACCTTGTGATGTTTTTATTGGAAATGTGCTTGTGTTTGCGATAGAAGTTGTTCTAGATATATTTTTCCATGCAATGTTGTTGTTGGTAATATGCCTTTGGTTATGCTGGAAGCAAATCGAACTCGCTAGATTTCTTTCACCCTACAATGTTGTTGTGTGCTTGTGTTTGTGTTATGCGTAAATCTAGCATGTGTTAGATTTATTTTTCTCTCCAATATTTTTGTTGTCTATTTGGTTGTTTATGATAGAAGGAAATCTAGCACGTGTTAGATTTCCTTCACCTTGGCAATGATATTGGAAATGTGCTTGTGTTTGGGCTAGAAGTTGTGCTAGATTTATTTTTCTCTACAATATTGTTGTTGTCAATTTGGTTGTTTATTATAGAAGTAAATATAGCATGTCTTATATTTCCTTCACCTTGGCAATGTTCTTGTGTTTGTGTTAGAAGGAAATATATCATGTGATAGGTTTCTTTTGGCATGAAATGTTGTTGTTGGTAGTGTTAGAAAATTAAATATTACAGATCAATGCAACACATAAAATATGCGGAAAACACAGACACACAAAACACATAAAACCAGAGAGATACAAATATACGTGGTTCACCCAGTTTGGGCTACGTCCACCCTGAGCAGCCAGTCCTTCCTTTCTATTATCCAACAAAATGAAGAGACACAACCTACAAAAGATCCATTGTAATATCCTATGTTCTCTCTTAGTCTCCATATTTGTTTCTCGCTCTAAGAATACACATACAATACACAATAGAAATAAAATACCCTCATACAAAGCGAGGGATTGCCTTATAGGGAAAAAAACCCAAAATTAAACATAACTTCTACCATCAGATCATCTGCCTAATGAACAGCCCAAATTGACTAGAAATTACAATACTTTTACAAGGAAATTTTACATTTATTTTTAGCTTCGGGAGCATTTCCCCCGAAACCCCTACCGCGGGGGGGACTCCATAAAGTTGCAGTCGCCCCCCTGTACCCCCCAGGAAACGTTTAATTACGGGAAGCATTTCTGCCCCATTAAGAATAGGGGTCCAAAGCTGTGATAAAAAATAAAGAAGATAATCAAGCTCCACACCCAACAGGTAGTATGCTTGTATTTGTGCTACATTTAAAGCTAACATGGATTCAATTTCTTTTACCTTGTGATGTTTTTATTGGAAATTTTCTTGTGTTTGTGATAGAATTTGTTGTAGATATATTTTTCCATGCAATGTTGTCGTTGGCAATATGATTTTGTTTATGTTGGAAGCAAATCTAACACACTAGATTTCTTTCACCCTATAATGTTGTTGTGCGCTTGTGTTTGTGCTATGCATAAATCTAGCCCATGTTAGATTTCTTTTTCTCTACAATACTGTTGTTGTCTATTTGGTTGTTTATGATAGAATGAAATCTAGCACGTGTTAGATTTCCTTCACCTTGGCAATGCAGAAATGTGCTTGTGTTTGGTCTAGTAGTTGTGCTAGATTTCTTTTTCTCTAAAATATTTTGGTTGTCAATTTGGTTGCTTATTATATAAGGAAATCTACCATGTGTTAGATTTCCTTCACCTTAGCAATGTGATTTTGTTTGTGTTATAAGGAAATATAGCATGCACTAGGTTTATTTTGGCATGAAATGTTGTTGTTGGTAGTATGCTTGTATTTGTGCTACATGTAAAGCTAACATGCATTAAATTCCTTTTACCTTGCGATGTTGTTATTGGAAATGTGCTCATGTTTGTGATATTAGTTGTTCTAGATATCTTTTTCATTACATTGTTGTTTTTGGAAATATGCTGTGTTTATGTTGGGAGCAAATCTAACACACTATATTTATTTCACCCTACAATATTGTTGTGTGTTTGTGTTTGTGATATGTGTAAATCTAGCACGTATTATCTTTTCCTCAACTTTCAATATTGTTGCTAGAAATATGCTTCAATTTTCGCTCGAAAGAAATATAGCATGCACTAGATTTCTTTTTCACTGCAATGTGGTTGTTGACAATATGCTTATGTTTGTGGTAGAAGTAAATCTACCATGTGCTTGATTTCTTTTATCTAGAAATGTTGTAATGTGTTTGTGTTTGTGCTAGAAGGAAATCTAGTATCCACCATATTTCCTTCACCACAATGATGTTATTGGCAATGTGCTAAAAGGAAATCTAGATTGTGCTAGATTTATTTTTCCCTAGATTGTTGTTGGTAATATGTTTTTGTTCATGCTATAACAAAATCTGGCATGCGCTAGATTCTTAACCCCTACAATGTTATGTGTTTATGTTTGTGCTAGAAGGAAATCTACCACACACCAGATTTATTTTTTCTGGCATAATGTGTTTTTGACAATATGCTTGTTTGTGCTAGAAGAAAATCTAATATGCGGTATGTTTATTTCACCCTACAATATTGTTATGCGCTTGTGTTTACGAGAGAAGGAAATATAGCATGTGTTAGATTTCATTCACCTTGCAATTTTGTTATTAGTGACACGTTTGTGTTTGAGATATAAGTACAAATAGCATGTTAGATCTAATTCACCTTGCAATATTTTGATTGGAAATATTCTTATGTTTGTGATACAAGAAAATATAGCATGATATACATTTCTTTTACCCTACAATATTGATTTTGCCAATATGTTTGTGTATGGTGGGAGGAATTCTAGCATGCACTAAATTTATTTTGCAATTCAATATTGGTGTTAGCAACATGCTTGAGTTTGTACTAGAATAAAATCTAGTATGCAATAGATATGTTTCACAATGCAATCTTGTTGTTGGCAACGTTCTTGTATTTGATCTAGAATGAAATATAACTTGCATTGGATTTCTTTTGCAATGCAATATTGTTGGAAATGTACTTTTTTTTGTGGTAGAATGAATTCTATCATGCATTGGATTTCGTTTTCCCTATAATGTTATTGTTGGCAATGTGTTAGAAGTAAATCAAGCATAGCTTAGATATCTTCCAGCCCACAATGTTGTTTCTGGCAATGTGATTGTGTTTGTGCTAGAAGAAACTCTAGAATGTGTACGATTTATTTTACTTTGTAATTTTTTTGTGAGTAACATGCTTATATCTACACTAGAAGGATATTTAGCATATGGTGGATTTCGTTGGCCTTAGAATATTATTGTTGGAAATGTGCTTGTGTTTGTGCTAGAAGGAAATATAGCACATGCTATATTTATTTGACCATGTAACATTTCTTCTAGCAATATGCTTATGTTTGTAGTAGAATTAATAATATTGATTGTTAGCTTTCATTTGACGTGAAATTTTGTTGTTCAAAATGGGCTTATACTTGTGATAGAAGGAAAGCTAGCACACATTATATTTCCTTAATAATGTAATGTTGTTATTAGAAATTTTGTTGTTGTTATGCTAGAAGGAAGGTTATAAGGTGTTAAATTTCCTTCATCTTGCAATGTTATTGTTGAAAATGTGTTTGTGTTTGTGATAGAAATAAATCTTGCATTTGTTAGATTTTTTTCACAATGCAACATTATTGTTCGAAATACGATTGTGTTTGTGTTAGAAGGAATTATAGAATGCACTAGATTTCTTTTTTCTTGTAACAAAAGTGAAACTATAAATATTTCACCCTCACCATGGTTAGTGCTATGATATTATTCTTGGCAGTGCATTTGTGATTATGGTAGAAGGATACCTAGTGATTACTAGCTTTCTTCTAGACACCATTACACTTATGCAACCAATTCTCTAGGGGTGACATTTTCTCAATAATCACAATGGTTGGAGTTATATATTTTGATATTCCCTTTTATTGAATTTGGAGCAATTTATGGAGATAAATTATAGCGCAAAAAAATCGTATATAGATATATGTTGTTGTTGGCACTACATTTGTTCTTGAGTTGGAAGGAAAGATAATGGTATAGATTTCCTTTTGGCACAAACACAATAATCCAATCATAATTATTTTATCCGTGGATAATAATGTGATCTTTGTATAGTTTTTAAGTTTATGAATAAATTTATTATTGAGGTATCCTATATTTTGCTTCCAATGCACATGTATGCAACTGTAAAGTATCAAGCATAATTTTTTAACATGTATTTTTTTTTCTCTCTATTTTTTTGTATAGTTATGAGCTTCCAAAAAAAAATTCACTAATGTTTGGATGCATAAGATAAGAGTCTTCCTCATCAACATAAAAATTTAGGAACACTCAAATCTACACTTTTCGAGGACCTAAAGTTAACATCCCTTTGTATCCATCCTAAATAGTATGTCCTTAAATGTGTATAGGTAGGGAGTGCTAAAATTGGAACTGAATATTTGTAAAATGCAATTTCTTTTCTGTTGAACTAAAGAAAAAATCTAGTTTGGATTTTTATTATCAAGTTCAAATTTCAAACAGACTCACTAAGTGAAAATATAATTTCTCATTTTCATGGGGCTTTACATCTTATGTAGCATCAATCTTGGAATTTCTTATATTTTCCAAAGGACCATGTTTTGGTTCTTCAACTTCTACAAATTTCTTATGATAATTATTCATACACATGCATTAAGACTGCAAGTGTCATTTCTGAAGTTAAATAGGAACTTGGTAGTTTGATATGAGCTGATATTTGTCATTCAAAACATTTATTTGGAAGAAAACCTCTAGTTTGGATTTTGATTATCAAGTTCAAACATCAAACATCCTCACTAAGTGAAAATATAATTTCTCCTTTTCATGGGAGTTTTAGACATCTTATGTAGCATCATCTTGGAATTTCTTAGATTTTCCAATGGACCATGTTTTGGTTCTTCAACTTCTACAAATTTCTTATGATCGTTATTCATACACATGCATTAAGACTACAAGTTTCATTTCTGAAGTTAAATAGGAACTTGGTTGTTTGATACGAGGTGATATTTTTCATTCTATGATACTATCTACATCTCTAATTGCATGGTCTTCATACATGTTTTTTGTGTAATCTTCATGTAAAGTACTGTTTGGTAGTAGGCACTAGATGGCGGGAAACAATGTTTCGTTACATACAATATGACTACAATACTATTTAAATTATTGCATCTATATTAATTTTTTGAAAGTTGTGTGTTTTTGCGAAAATATAGAATCACACTTTACATGGCTCAACCTTTTAATTACAAATTATGATTTAATTGTTGTTACAAAATTGGTACAAGCTAGAATGGAAAATAATTTTTTGGCAAAAGGGGACTATTTTGATCTCCTTATTAATGATCAAGTCGTTGGGCTAGGAAGGATCGAATCTAAAGAGTCTAGAACTTATTATGCCAAAGAAAGGGTTAATGCATGTTATGTTTCAATTTTGATAATTGATGTCACTCAACCACATTTGATTAAGGATGTTGATGAAGGGGACATACGTCCATGGAAGATTATGGATTTGAGGCACAACATAGGTAAATAAAAATATTGAAGCATGTGTTCAAATGTATAATACATTTCTTTTGAGTAAATACTAACCTTATTTACATTAGTTTATAGGTGCAAATGTTTCTTCTACATTTTCTATTGGAGACAAGGTAGATATTCTAAAACATGGAGTGAAGGTGAGTGAGGGCTCCATATTCAATACAAAGCTTTGACATAAAGTGCATGAAAATATGGTAAATAAAGGATGCATAATGGTTAAAATTGATAAGGTGTTAAAACATGATGCTTCTCTACCACATCCAATAGGATTTGAGCATACATTAGAGGGTGCATTGAAATTTTATGAGATTTGGCCATAATCAGATTTTCAACCTCACTGTCAAGATCATGCCATAAATATTCCCCAATATATGGTTAGATTCATATGTACATCAAACATCCTCGCTAAGTGAAAATATAATTTCTCTTTTTCATGGGGCTTTTAGACATCTTATGTAGCATCAATCTTTGAATTTCTTAGATTTTCCAATGGGCCATGTTTTGGTTCTTGAACTTCTACAAATTTATTATGATCATTATTCATACACATGCAATGGGCCATGTTTTGGTTCTTGAACTTCTACAAATTTATTATGATCATTATTCATACACATGCATTAAGACTACATGTGTCATTTCTAAAGTTAAATAGGAACTTGGTGGTTTGATATGAGTTGATATTTTTCATTCTATGATACTATCTACATCTCTAATTGCATGGTCTTCATATATGTTTTTTTTTTGTGTAATTTGCATGTAAAGTACTTTTTGGTAGTAGGCACTAGATGGTGGGGAACAATGTTTTAGTACATACAAGATGACTACCATACTATTTAAATTATTGCATCTATATTACTTTTTTGAAAGTTGTGTGTTTTTGCGAAAATATAAAATCACATTTTACATGGTTCAAACTTTTAATTACAATTTATGATTTAATTGTTGTTACAGAATTGGTACAAGCTAAAATGAAAAATATAATTTTGGCAAAAGGGGTCTATGTTGATCTCCTTATTAATGATCAAGTCGTTGGGCTAGAAAGGGTCAAATATACACAGTTTGGAACTTATTATGCCGAAGAAAGGGTTAATTTATGTTATGTTGTAATTTTGATAATTGTTGTCACTAAACCAAATTTGATTGAGGATGTTAATGAAGGGTACATACATCCATGGAATTTCATGCATTTGAGGAACAACATAGGTAAATCAAAATATTTAGGCATGTGTTCAGATATTATTTATAGTATAATACTTTTTTTTGAGTAAATAATAACCTTATTTACATTCGTTTATAGGTGCAAATGTTTCTTCTACATTTTCTATTGGAGACAAGGTAGATCTTCTACAACATGGAGTGAAGGTGGGTGAGGAATTCATATTAAATACCAATATTGGACATAAAGTGCATGGAAATATGGTAAAGAAATGATGTATAGGGGTTAAAATTGAGAAGGTGTTAAAACATGATGCTTCTCTACCACATCCAACAAGATTTGAGCATACACTAGGGGGTGCATTGGAATCTTATGAGATTTGGTAAGAATCAGATTTGCAACCTCACTCTCATGATCATGCCATAAATATTCCCCAAGATAGGGTTCAATTCATGTGTGCAAAGGTTTCTCTTACACATGAATGCATGGGAACAAGCATGTGCATTGCCAAAGGAGTGCTAGTTAATGTCCGCGAGGATGGCATTGTTGAAGGTGAAGCACTAGGTGAAATGGAATTTGGTATTTTTTTGGAAGAGATAGATGGAAATTGTGAAATATGCTGAATTGGGGATAATTCTATACATTTTTTGGTTAGATGGCCAATAAATAATTTGGTGGCCAAAAAAGGTGAGATATTAAGGGTTAAGGAAAAGTTCAAGGAGCAACCCAAGGAAATGGTGATATGGGATGTTATAGAGGACACAAATCCCTTAAAAAAATGGGATGGGTCTCTTTGTAATGAAAAATATAGAAACTCAATTGATATGCACGTAACAAGGCCATATAAAAGGATTAAACGAGTTATGGCTACAACAAAAAATGCAAAATGTCAAACAAAAATAGATGAAGAGAAAGAAATTCAACTTTGGTAGCAGATGTATTTGTAGAAAAGATTGTCTTCAACATGTGGATCGGAAGGCCATTGCAGGTGATAGAAGAGGTATGAGACAAATAAATAAAAATGGTATTAGCGATTTTTTCTTGAATTCACTAATGTCAAACACAGTCATGTAAGGAACCATGGCCATGGCCTACCACTTATTGCTAGAAATGTAAAGGACATGAGATTTAATGGGAATATTATTTGTAAGAAATCATGGTATAAGATACATAATATTCCTCAAAGAACATTCTATAACTACCAGCATTATTTTCGACATGGATATATCAAAGCTATTCATGGTAACACCAACACATGCAAAGCATGAGCACACATCGTGACAGCGATAGAAATATTGCACAAAATTGTAATGGATAATTCAAAATTTTCACCAAACCAAACACATCAATTTGAAAAGTATGGAACATATGCTCCTTTAATATTGCTTCCTTCGACTTACACACAAAATAATTTGCTAAAAGAGATCAATGTGGCTCTTCAAAATCTCAATTACCCATCAATATCACAACTCAACAATGAGCAAGATCTGGAATACTAAGTTTCGAGATGTGGAATTTTCAAAGAACACCAACTTCAGTAAATGCAGTGAATGTATTGTGTTGAAAGCACAGATGAAGTCAGTGACTAAAAAAGAGTTGGAAGAAAAGGCACGAGGTCGACTGAAAAAACATACCAACATTGCTATGTGTGGAATATATTGCTACTATGCCCATAGAATTATGTCAGAGTGGTTTCCAAAGGATTATTTGAGAATTATCCATGATAAAATGGATAAAACAAAGACTTCAATACCAAGGCTATGTGTCAAATAAAAATCTATTGTAGGAACAAATTTAGGTTTGTCATTGACAGGTATGCTAACACATGGGCATAATACATGAGGTTTTGGTCATTTCTCCCTACCATTTGTACATATGGGATCACAATTTACTATCACATCCCTTGAAAAGTGCTTAAGGGACCTTGAAGACCCACAAATTGATATGTATGGTGATATACTTTATGAGAGTGGAAGTTCAAGAAACCCACTTACAAATGCATTACTTGACACCTTTATTTACTCAAAATGTCAAGTGTACAAGGATTATTTTATATCTCATGGAAGAACAAAGAGTTAATATGTTGATTTTAAACCTCTTCCTCCACATTTTTTGTTGCAGTTGGAAAATGCAGCAAGAGATAATAAGAATCATTATCGTTTCATCTTTTTTTCACTTCTAACTGCACTTGGTGTCTTCATCACTATTGAGGTTGGATTCTTGCCTATGGGGCACACCCATGAAGACATAGATGGAACCTACGAAATAATTTCTTCCAACCTAAAAAGTAAATATATATATTATTTACCTGAAATGATGGACACATATCACATAATTGAATAAAATCAAGTGTTTCCACCTACACTTATTGACAATGTATATGACTTCAAAATTTTCCTTAATGGATACATCAAGGAGGGAAAAAATGCACTAGTTGGACATCTTAATGTTCAATACTTCGAATTTCTTGTACTCAATGATATTCCAGTACTAAGGTACAAAGAATCCATTAGAGATATTGAGTGGTCAAAATCCACTGAGTTATGGAAAATAGATGATTAAGGTCGACCTATAATTCCCATAGTGAACTCATATTTCTTATCTTCCAAAAAGAATAATGCCTATTTAAAATAACTAAAGGAAGGGATAACATCATACATAAAAATGTGGAAAGACACTATCGGGAATGAGGATTCACCAATTGTTACAGAGGAATGGAAAAATAAAGTAGTGTATTGGGAAAGAGTTCTTAATACATTAGATGGAATCTAAAATTATCATAGAATAATAGATGGAAGTGATTCATCTTTTGAGGATTTCTGGCCCAATACAAGACACATTGTTGATGTTGATTGTAATGCACTACATGTAATCTCAAGTATTATGGATGGAGATTTTGATAATGCAATAGATGAACTGGTATATGTTGGACCCAAATGCAACAAGCCAAAGCCAACATTCAATCCAATGATTGATGTTGAGAAAGGAAACATGTTGCTAGTTAGATCAGGAAATAAGGATGCAAGATAGATGATTTGGATGGCAAAATCCATCTCAGATATATTTAGGGATAATTAAAGTGAGAATCTTCATGTAAAGGTTGATTGGTGGAAGCCTATTTCATGGAAATAAAATGGAATTTTTTTAGAGAAATACTGGATACCAAATCCCGATGACACATAACTTGGCTCTATTCTAATTAATAGCTTAGTGTGGACATGGATGCTAAAGAAAGAACATTTCAAGAAGACCAAGATAAATAAATATGGTGTAGAAGTTGTTCTTGACCTATGTGAGTGAATATCTTAATATTAGGTTTGTATGATTTATGAATGTAATTTTTTTTTAAGGATCTATTAATATACATTTTGACACACTTTTCAATATTTGTTGTATATTAAATATTCTCTTGATATTATTTTTCGAGAAGTTTTATATTATGTATTATTTCAATGTAATCATGTTTTTATATTATTTAGTAGTTCAATGAAATCATGTGTTGATACAAATGACATGACAATGCCATAAAATATTTAAGTTTTCAAAGCTTTTTTTGAGCAACAGAACTTCTCTCCATATCAAATATGCATAATCAAATTCAATAATGCATTTAAAAACAACATCTTCTAAACTTGTTATATTAAAACCATAGTGGAGTAGATAATTAGTATTCTATTTAATATAAACCATTTAAACACTTAATGAAAAAATTTTAGACACTTGTAATAATGTTTGAAGTGATTTTTCCTTAATATTCCTTATTATAATTTACATAAATCAAATTTGTTGTTTTGTTGCACTCTAATTTATAAAAAAACGATTTTGATCATTGAACAACACAACTAGGCTTACAAAATATTTCCTCTTATAGATTTTGAAGTGTTGCCAACATTGTACTAGTATAATAAATTTGTACTCAACATAGGAAAAGTAGTTAAAGTCAATTTAAAATGGTCAATAATAGCAAGAAACACAATATTAATATATTGTTAAATAAATTTATATTTGGTAAGATTTTTTTTGAATCTATTATTCACGAGTCAAATTTAATACATAAATATAAATATTCATGATAATTGAAATAATGTAAAGAATCTAAGTTTTAGATGAATGTCAATATGTTATTTTCAATATTTTATCCTTAAACACTCTAGGAATAAAAACTAAACATTTGTAATAAATAGTTTAGTCAATTTTCTCTCTTTCCTCTTGTATTTGAAAATAATTAAATTGTATTACTTTGTTATGATTCTAATTCATGATTGATTTTGATAATTAAAATGATTAGTAATTGAGCTGAGAGGCTAGGCTCATTCTACAACATAGTATGAGGGGATGTGTAAGTTTGTGTGTTTGGTGTCCTATTAAATTAAAAATTAAAAATTAATAATATGTTCTAAATAGAAAAATAATATTGGCTATAATTAAAGAAAAAATGAATATGTTGTAAAGTAATTAGAAGTAAAAAAAAAAATGTGTGAATAGATGTTTAAATCTTTTACTTTTCGAAAATATTTGGGTGAGAGATTCAAATAAACTATTTGAAGATTTGTGTTAACTAATTTATGTGGATATCAACTTCATATATAGCCATATATAGAAAAAAATTAAGCTTTTATGGTTAAATTCTTCGTTTGGTCTTATATATACTCTATTTAGCTTTCTAAAATACAAGTTACACAATGAAAAATAACAAATTGTATTTTTCACTCTAAAAATGTTTGGACATGAATAAATTTGATCCCTCTAGGCTCATGTTAAATCCGTATTTAAGATGGATCTATGCTGGTATATATTGGACACCTTTCTATGATAATTTGTCATTAAATAACTTTATACAAATACATATCTTGCATATTGATCTATTATTCATTAAGTAAGTCTCAATTAACTTAGTTTTCAACACAAAAGTACAAATAATAAATAATAAATAAATTATACTATTACTCTCATTCAACATTTAATTTGATCTTAAAAAAATATTTTCTCCTCTCAACTCTAAAATGGTTCAAACTTCCTACAATAGTATGTAATGATGATGGTGATAATGATGATTATCATCCACTAAGACCAATTATGGTATATAAGAAGCCATAGAGATATTACTCAAAATTCTTTAGAATTTTATTGTTATGCTAAAAAGGCATTAAAAGAAGTGTTTCAAGATCATCATAATTTTGTTTAGTTATCATGATCTAAGAGGATTTTTCCTATTCAACCATATTACTAGTGTTGCAAAGGTGATAGACTTTTAAATTGTGCCAACCTTGTCCTAGTAATGATGGCAACTTAACACATACATGATATTTACTATATCATATTATAATTAAATGGGTTAATAATAGTAACATACACAATAACCCACTTAAAAACAACATTTTTCTAAACTTGGTGTATTAAAACAATAATGGAGTAGATAATTAGTATTCTATTTATTATAAACCATTTAAACACTTAATGAAAAAATTTAGACACTTGTAATAATGTTTGAAGTGATTTTTCCTTAATATTCCTTATTATAATTGATATAAATCAAATTTGCTCTTTTGTTGCATGCTAATTTATTAAAAAAAGATTTTGATCATTGAAGAACACAACTAGACTTATAAAATATTTTCTCTTATAGATTTTGAAGTGGTGCCAACATTATAATCAACATAGGTAAAGTAGTTAGTGTCAATTTAAAATGGTCAATAATAGTAAGAAACACAATATTAATATATTGTTAAATAACTTTATACTAGGTAAGATTATTTTTACAAAATCTATTATTCATTAGGAAAATTTAATACATAAATATACATATTCATGATAATAGAAATAATGTAAGGAATCTAAGTTTTAGATGAATGTCAATATGCTCTTTTCAATATAATATCCTTAAACACTCAAGGAATAAAAACTAAACATTTGTAATAAATAGTTTAGTCAATTTTCTATCTTTCCTCTTGTATTTGAAAATAATCAAATTGTATTACTTTGTTACTATTCTAATTCATGAATGATTTTGATAATTAAAATGATTAGTAATTGAGAGAGGTCGGGCTCATTCTACAACCTAGTATGAGGGGATGTGTAAGCTTGTCTATTCCGCGCCCTTTTAAATTAAAAAATATAAATAAAAAATATGTTCTATATAAAAAATTAATATTGAGTGTAATTTAAAAAAAAAAAATTGTATGTAATGATGATGGTGATAATGATGATTATTATAGACTAAGACTAAATATGGTATATAAGAAGCTATAAAGATATTACTTAAAATTCTTTAGAATTTTATTGTTATGCTAAAAAAGCATTAAAATAAGAGTTTCAAGATAACCATAATTTTGTTTAGTTAAAATATCAAGAAGGTTGGTTGCGCCACAAATATTTTGAAATTCAAATCCAATATGAGTATAAACTATATGATCTAAGAGGGTTTTTGATCTTCAACCATATTACTAGTGTTGCAAAGGTGATAGATTTTTAAATTGTGTCAACCCTGT
The DNA here is from genome assembly GCA_034641835.2 of Pinus albicaulis. Classification (NCBI taxonomy): domain Eukaryota; kingdom Viridiplantae; phylum Streptophyta; class Pinopsida; order Pinales; family Pinaceae; genus Pinus; species Pinus albicaulis. Next base: position 480,461,025 of record CM076571.1, read on the forward strand.
CTTAGTAATAATCGCATCTTAACACATACATGATATTTACTCCATCCTATTATAATTAAATGGGTTAACAATAGTAACATGCACAACTTTATTTTCATAAAGTTAATAATAGTAACATACACAAAATTATTTTCATAAGATAACCTTTAAAAACTTAGCTTTTATTACAAACCATAAAAAATCTTAAAAGAGATGATGTAAGGAATCCAAGATTAAGATGTGAAAGATTTTCTTTTGCAAGTTTATATAAATCTGTTTTATATAGTTTACGATGATAAAATTTTCACCAAAAATGGTGAATATCTACATCAAAAATTTTAAACTAAGTGATTTTATCATTCCACATTTTGAAAAAACTTAATCTAGTTAAAGTTCTAAAATTCTAGATCAACTGAATACTTCCAAATTTAATGAAATATGTGTTTTTTGGTTTATAATTGTATTAAGATATTGTTATTTTATTTTTAATTGATTTTTTATTATATGGATGAATTATTTATTATTAATATATGTTAGGATATTCCGACACATAGGAAATAATTAAGTATAACTTGGTCTAGTGTAGAGTTAGGTAAAGTGTTTTTATTTACTATGTACATTTGTAACTTATAATCTGAAGGTCACGATTTGTAGTGATGCGATGGTTCACTCTCTCCTCAGTATTAACGACACTTGGTTCGTGGCTGAACAACTGATTGGTCCATGATCTCTATTTAAAGAGCATGGAGGGTCATTTTTCTAGTAACCATTTATGAGAGAAACATATGTAAACTTTATTTTTATAATAATAAATTGCCTAAAGTGGCTGAATTAGCTTAGGCCATGGAATGTTTCTCTCTTCGAGGGTTTTAACCACGTGATATCCTGGTGTACTGATTTGTGATCTTTTTGTGAGCGATGACCTTTGGTGTTTGATCTAAGGAACTTACCTTGTAAATTACTACATGGTATCAGAGCCATTTTAAGGGTCGTGTTAGTTCCCAAATCCACCTCAGGCTGAAAAGAGGTAGAAGAAGGACAACACCAAACCACGCTCAGCCTCGTAGCTAGCCCTACGAGGACAGGAGAGGGCTCTGTCCGGGTTAATCTCAATAAAATATTCAAAGGCGCTTGAGATGACGATAACAACAACTGATCTTAGGCTAGATAAACAAATAGGAGGGTTTGATTTTGATTTTTAGGGGTTTTTGTTGGAAAAAGGGAAAAACAATTTTGGGCTTGGGGATGAGGCCAAATTCTTGCAGAGTTCAAGTTGGGGCAGGGTAGGCAATGACTTTGATGTCTTAGATCAAATGAATGGATTGAAAAGACTGCTGAGGAGCTGAAGAGGGCAAGAGAGTGCAAGGATCCTCTTCAAACTGACGAGAAACATGTAAAACTAAACAAAAGTTTAAGGCAGAGCACCAGCAAACTAATGAATTCTACCTTAGTTACTCATTTGTTTAATTCAGAAGCAAAGAGAAGGGAAATGGCATACATATAAAATTAATGAAACTTACAGATACATGAAGAAAAACATCATCAAAACTCAGAGCCACAAGGATCCCAACAAGTGCTGCAAAACCCTGGTCTTTCCTTTGCCAAAAATGTAGAAGTGTATGTACAATGAAGTGCCAAAATTTTCCCAAGTATCCAACCCTCTGCCCAAAATCCAACCTCTACACTATGAAATTCATAAAATATATACATCTTCTCATCCTTGTACTAAGGGAATTGAGCTCAACCATTTTCTTAAAAATAGAATCAGTTACATTAAACTTGGGCCGAATTTCTGAAAATAGGTGTTGAAGATGAACTCGTATCTCCTAAACCATAGCACCTGTTACAAAACTGAACGAGGTTTTTGTAGATAATTTCATGTTGGAAAAAAACCTCTCTCAAATTTGGAAACTTCGTTTCCAATTGCTTGCAATCTGTTCCACAAAATCATCTCTAAAATAGAAAATCATTAAAAATTCAAATCTGTGAAAATGAGTTGTAGAGATATAGCCACATATCCCAATTCATGACACCTATGAATAAACTGAAAGAGGTTTTTGTTATATGGCTTGTGTTTAACAAAAACCTCTTTTGTTTTTTCAAAATTACTTTCCATCTGTTGTAAAATGGCTCCGCACTAAAATGACTAAAACAGTAAAAAATATGAAAAAATTTCTTTGTTTTAATATAGGCTCCAAATATCACTGTATATCTCCCACATAGTAGCACCTGTGCATAAACTGAAGGAGGTTTTTGTTATTTGGTATGTGATGAACAAAAACCTCTTTCACTTTTGAAAAATTCCTTACCATTATTTCACAAATTGATTTTGTACTAAACTTGTCATTGTGTGCAGCAAATGACCTCAAAACATGCATAACCAAGAATCACTCATTCATTTCGATCATATCTTCTAATCCGGGAGTCGGTTACAGGAGTGTGATATACCGTTGGAAATATTTTTCCGAGCTTCTTCTAATGGACACACTTGTGACATGTTTTGTGCTGAACATCATGTGCAAAACATCTAACAAAACCAGACATAGTAAGAGCTCATGTTGATCTCTGGTGACAGGCTGCGAAGACTGACACTAACATTGGCTCCAATGGGGATGGTAGCTCCTTGGAGGTGCCAAGAACAATAGATATTTGGGAGAGCAGACAAGTGCCTTCATCCATTGGGTAATGGAGTCAAAAAATTCAAACTCAAAACAACTCATACCAATCCAAAACATATACATACTGCAATATGTACATAAACCAATACCAGAAGCTGAACTGCTGCCTTGGGCAGCTTATTTATGCACAAACCTACCCTACTTTGCTGAAAAACCAATAGATCAAGTAACGCTGTAATGCCAGATCAACCAATCAAGTAACTGTGACAAGGATGCTGCTTGAGAGTGCTTCAACCAAGACACAGATGCAATTGCTGGCAGCCATACATGCACATAATGAGTCTGGTTATGTAAAAGACAATTTGATCTATCATTCAAACTGAAAAACATTTCCATGTACGTTGCAATAGGATCACAAAAGCCAGACTCTGTTTGCTGCCCCAACTCCGCAATACATACTTCCAGCTGCACACTGTCAATGCAAACATCCACGGGCAGCTCTATTGTTTCTTGTTTTGAAGGAGGGAGAGTTTCCAAGAACTTTTTGGGATCTCGGAATTCATTTGATTGGATCTGATCGTTTAAATACTGAATCTCCTCCTCAAATCTTTCAACAAGTAACTCACAGAAACCAGCTTTAGCTTCAGGAGGAAACTTTGGGGATTTCAAACATTGAAGCACGACAATGAAAAATGCTTCATCAATTTCAAAATCCACTAACTGATCTCTAACTTCTTTTAAAACTTCACAAAGCGCAGGGTTTACCACACACCCTACCATTGCATGAATGGATCAGCGAGCACTGGAATCTCTGGATCGAGTTGGAGTCGCCAGGTGAATGTTTCAGCCTTCATATGTCTGATCGTTGTCCACCATCAACAATCAGATCTGAACTTGATACATGTACTGGGGCAAGACAATCTACAAGTCGAGTGTCACATTCACAAGCTAGACCGGAGATTGACTGAAACAGCATTTATCTACTTCGCTGATGCATAGCAAAAGCGTTTCGAAGGCTACCTGGCGTGACTTCAGGCTCCATCTGTAGCTTATGAAACAATTAACACCAATGAGCAAACCATTTTATCCCCAGTATGGTCGCCACTATGTTAGTTCCCAAATCCACCTCAAGCTGAAAAGAGGCAGAAGAAGGACAACACCAAACCACGCTCAACCTCGTAGCTAGCCCTACGAGGACAGGAGAGGGCTCTCTCTGGGTCAATCTCAATAAAATATTCAAAGGGGATTGAGATGATGATAACAACAACTGATCTTAGGCTAGATAAACAAATAGGAGGGTTTGATTTTGATTTTTAGGGGTTTTTGTTGGAAAAAGGGAAAAACAATTTTGGGCTTGGGGATGAGGCCAAATTCTTGCAGAGTTCAAGTTGGGGCAGGGTAGGCAATGACTTTGATTTATTAGATCAAATGAATGGATTGAAAAGATAGATGAGGAGCTGAAGAGGGAAAGAGAGTGCAAGGATCCTCTTCAAACTGACGAAAAACACGTAAAACTAAACAAAAGTTTAAGGCAGAGCATTAGCAAATCAATGAATTCTACCTCAAATACTCATTTGTTTAATTAAGAAGCATAGATAAGGGAAATTGCATACACATAAAATTAATGAAACTTACAATAACATGAGAAGAACATCATCAAAACTCAGAAGCCACAAGGATTCCAACAAGTGCTGCAAAACTCTGGTCTTTCCTTTGCCAAAAACTGAAAATGGATGTACAATGAGGTGCCAAAATTTTCCCAAGTATCCAACCCTCTGCCAAAATCTAACCCCTACACTATGAAATTCATAAAATATATACATTTTCTCATCCTTGTACTAAGGGAATTGAGCTCAACCATTTTCTTAAAAATAGAATCAGTTACATTAAACTTGGGCTGAATTTCTGAAAATAGGTGTTGAATATGAACTTGTAGCTCCTAAAACATAGCACCTGTTACAAAAATGAAAGATTTTTTTGTATATAAGGTCATTTTGGAGAAAAACCTCTCTCAAATTTGGAAAATTAGTTTCCAGTTGCTCGCAATCGGTTCCACAAAATCATCTCTAAAACAGAAAATCATTAAAAATTTAAATCTATAAACATGAGCTGTAAAGATCTAGTCACATATCCCAATTCGTGCCACCTTTTAATAAACTGAAATATATGTTTGTTATATGGCTCGTGGTTGACAAAAACCTCCTTGGGTTTTGCAGAATTACTTTCCATCTGTTGTAAAATGGCCTCGCACTAAAATGACTAAAACAGTTTAAAATATGAAAATTTTGCTTTGTTTTAATGTAGGCTCCAAATATCATTGTATATCTCCCACATAGTAGCACCTGTGCATAAACTGAAGGGGTTTTTTTTTATTTGGTATGTTATGAACAAAAACCTCTTTCACTTTTGAAAAACTCCTTACCATTATTTCACAAACAGATTTTGTGCTAAACTTGTCATTGTGTGCAGCAACTGACCTCATAACCAAGAATCACTCATTCATTTCGATCATATCTTCTAATCTGGGAGCCGGTTATGGGAGTGTGATATACCATTGGAAATTTTTTTCTGAGCTTCTTCTGATGGACACACTTGTGACATATTTTGTGCTAAACATCATGTGCAAAACATCTAACAAAACCAGACATAGTAAGAGCTCATGTTGATCTCTGGTGACAGGCTGCGAAGACTGAAACTAACAGGTCGCATCCGTTATTGATCCAAATCCAAAGCTGGTTTGACTACTTGCAACTATCATTTTCCAAATCTACTATTTTTTACCACTTTCGGGCCAGGAGAACTGCTTTTTTGTGTCTGGAGTGTCTATTACAGTGAGGAACCCCTTTCGTTTCATGCAAAAAGGTTTCAAGCTGCTCAATTTATGTCATTTTAGATCTGGAGATATAAAATATCTTTTTGCAGTTATATTTATTAATCGTTCTACTTATTTTGGTTCCCTTTGTTTAGTTCGGTTTATTTTATTTATTTATTTTCCATATCTATACCTTCTTCTCTATGTATTCTATTTTCTTTGTGCTCTATGCAATCTCAGCAAATCAAAAATAGGAAGATGTGATTTATTTTCGCTACATATGCTCTTTCCCGCGTCTTTGTACGATCTCAGGAAATCAGAAATAGTGGAAAAATGGATATTTTCTGATAAAGCTAACCAAAAATCTAACGTTCTACTGTAAGGGTTGCATTTTGTTTTTTTTTTTTGTGCTCGAATTTTGTGTTTTTTACACAGGAAAAAACATGCACATCGAAGACTAAAAAAAAAAAAACCTTCCCCCTTTCAAACAATTACATAATCCTTTTACTAGCTCACTTGGTGTAAAGTTTGTTTATGAGAATAGAGGTCTTGGGTTCAAGTCTCTCTGTCAAGATTCTTTTTGTTAAAAAAAAATTGTTAAGTTAATTTTTCTTGTAAAGCCCTTTGGCAAGTTGTTAGTTTTAAAAAGAGGGTTTTATTTCAAAAGCAGATGTAAAAGTGACTATCACTTATTTATAAAAGTGGATCACATAAAAAAAAAAATTTAAGTGAGCTTATTGTATTAATTTTGAAAGGGGGGGGGGGGGATCTTTCTTTAAAAATTGACCTTCATAGTCAAATTTCAATAGTTCCTGTAACTATTCGGCATCTACAACACATTTTTTTCAAAAAGGCATAACTTCTTCATCTGAAAGTTGTTTCTCAAGCCGCGTTTTATGAATCAGCGTAATTTTTTGAAATATTTCCATTGGAGCAGTGAGTTTCAACCTTTTCAGATTCAGTTTAAAAAAAAATGAAAAGTGCATGCCTGGTTATTCTTAACAGCACCAATAATTTCCAATGGCGACCCCACGTGGTATATTTACTTAGAAGTAAAGGGATTTATAGAATAGCCACATAACAAAAAAACTAAACCTCTTGATGGAGATAAAGCCGCTAAATGTGAAAATAAACAAGATCAAGCATGAGGGTTGATAGGAATATCCATTACTCAAGGTCTTCAATTTCATATCCTAGAAATTGACACCCCTAATGCAGCCCTAAAAATGCTAAATACTGTTTTTGGCATTCAAAATGAAATCAGGGCCCACCAACTTGAAAATGAGTTGCTTAGTTTGGACCCCAATAATTTATCCTCTATTGAAGAGTTTTTGTCCAAATTCAAGACCCTTAGACTTCTTTTAGAAGGTTGTAAGGTCAAAAAGGAAGATGGTAGCCTTATCTATTCCATTCTTGCTAAGCTTGGCCCTACATACTCTGTATTTATTTCCACCTTACATTCCACTAGAGAAGCTAGCATTTCTCAAGGAACAACCTACAAGAACCCCTCTTTTGATGCCTTTTGTGATTATTTGATAAGAGAACAAGAAGACCTCTTACACCTTGGTCTTATCGATAATGGAAATGCTTCTAAGAAAGCCTTAGAATCCCAATAAAAACCATATCAAAAGAATCCAAAGAAGAATTATCCTAAAAAGTATGTTCCTAAACCAAACAAGATTCTTAACCAATTTCAGCCGCAAACTGAAAAAGAAACTCACCAAACTCATAAGGCAAATAAAAACAAAGGTAAGAAAACAAATAGACATTGCAAATTTTGTAATCGTGATGGCCTTGTAGATTCTAAATTTTTTAAGAATATGGAAGCCTTGGAAAAAGCAATGAAGAAGCACCACATCAATGTGGAGACCTCTTCAACTTCATCTTCAGGAATGGAACTTTATGCTTGTGGTTGTCAAGCATCTGGCTATGCATTAAATGTATCTTCTTCTTCTCATTCTCATGAGTGGCTCATTGATTATGGAGCTTCTTACCACATGGCCAAAAATAAAGCCATGTTTTCTTCTTTAAATGATTGTAAAACCAAATATATTTATGTTGGTGATGATAGATCTCTTAGTGTTGTAGGATCTGGAACCATTCATCTAAATAATGGTCAGTTTAGTGATGTACTATGTGTTCCTACCTTGTCATGCAATCTTCTATTTATTTATCAGATAATTCATTCAGGTGAAGGGAAAACAGTAGAATTCTCACCTCATGATGTTGTAATCAAGGATGTCAAAGATCCTAGACATATTTTAGTTACTGGCATTGTTGATGATTCCATAAGGTTGTATAAGTTTGACAACTTTGGGTCATCATGTCTTCCCTCCATTTTTGTTTGTCATAATGATGAAGTGAGCAAACTTTGGCATGAGCGATTTGGTCACTTAAACTATCGCTCTCTTCAAAATATATGTAAAGAAAATATGGTGATAGGTCTTCCTATGGTATCTTGCTAAGATGGTGTTTGCGCTGGATGTGTACTCATAAAACATCATCGAGATAGTTTTGAAAAACGTGCCTCTTGGCACGCTTCAGCCCCCTTTTCAGCTTGTGCACAGTGATTTATGTTGTCCACTTCCTGTTGCTTCTCTCTCTAGTTGCAAGTACTTCTTAACTTTCATTTATGATTTTTCCAGACGCACTTGGGTATACTTCTTAAAACTCAAGAGTGAATGTTTTAACATGTTCTTTGCCTTTAAGGCCTTTTTTGAGCAACAATATGGAAATCAAATTCTTAAGTTAAGATCAGACAATGGAGGAGAATATGTTAAAAAAATAATTATCAATTTTTGCATTGAGCATGGCATTCAATCGCAACATATTGCTCCATATACTCCACCACAAAATGGTGTAGCTGAAAGGAAGAATCGCACCTTAAAATAAATTCCTAATTGTATGCTTCAATCTAAAGGAATTAGTCTCAATTTTTGCACAAAAGAAATTAACTATGAAAATTACATAGTAAATCGCACTCCTACTAAGGTTTTAAGGAATATAACTCTAGAAGAAGCCTAAATCTCAATCAAACCAGGTGTAATTCACTTTCATTTTTTTGGAAGTGATGCTTGGGCCCATATTCCAGATGCGAAACATAAAGCTTTAGAACCTAAGAGTGAAAAATGATTTTTTGTTGGATATTCTGAAGATGTCAAAGGATATAAACTTCTTCAACCAAAATCCAAAAATATAATAATTGGAAGAGATGTGAAATTTGATGAAAATATATCGATCTGCGAGCCTAGTTCGGTGGGTGTGCCACCTTTGGCCTGCGAGCCTGATTCAACATATGTGCCACCTCTCTCTATCTCTTCTATTTTTTATAGCATTCCTTCTAGTTCAGATGATGATAGTGAGGATGAAAATCCTCCTCCACCTCTTGAAAATATTCCTTCAGCTCCACAGCTTCCGCTCTACTTGGGATGCAATAGGTTATCTTGCAGGTGACTCTGCAGATCGATGGCATACACGTTCTCAATTCGAAAGAGCCTCTTTCTTATTGGTTCAAGTTCTAGAAAATCCTGATCCAGACACCTTTGAAGAAGTTCCCGGTCATCCAGATTGGGATGAAGCTATGAATGAATAATATTGTTCCTTATTGGCAAACGATACTTGGGATCTTGTTCCTCTTCCAAAAGGAAGAAAACTTGTCATATGCAGATGGTTTTACAAAACAAAGTTTGGACCAGATGGAAAAGTGGATAAACATAAAACTCGTTTTGTTACTAAAGTATTTTCACAAGTTGAAGGCATTGACTATAGTGAAACCTTCTACCCTATTTCCAAAATTAATTCTATCTGCCTTGTTCTTTCCCTTGTCACCTCCTTTACATGGGAATTCCATCAGATGGATGTTAAATCCGCCTTCTTACATGGAGATTTGCATGAATAAATATACATGGAACAACCCCCTAGTTTTATCCAAAATGACCCTAGCCTTGTTTGTCACCTTAGGAAGTCTCTTTATGGTCTCAAACAAGCTCCTCGGGATTGGTATGCTAAAATGGATAGATTTCTATTAGATAATGGCTTTTCTAGGTGTCATATTGACAACACTTTCTACACCAAGAAACTAGGTAAGTCCTTCACCACTTGTTCTTTATGTTGATGATCTTATCCTTACTGGTAGTGATCCCAACCATATAAACCATGTGAATTCTAGCCTAAAAAATAAGTTTGAAATGATAGACTTAGGACACTTGCTTTATTTCCTTGGTCTTCAAGTCTTGCAATCCAAAGAAGGTATTACCCTTTCTCAGTCCAAGTATGCATATGATCTTCCATGCCACTTTCACATGGAAGATTGTAAGCTAGCCCCTTCTCCCTTTCTGTCTAAAGTCAAGCTTTCAGTCACTTGTACTACCTGTGAAGTTGATGATACCTTATACCATCAAATTTTTGGTAAACTTCTGTATCTAACCCATACCCATCCTGACCTTTCCTTTGTCGTTGGTCTTGTTGCTCAGTTTATGCACCAACCTCATGAAAGTAACTGGAAAGCAGCTAAAAGAATACTTCGATGTATTCGAGGTACAGTTCAATTTGGGATTCATTACAGTGCAATAGCATCTCCATTGTTGATTGGTTTCACTGATTCTAATTGGGCTGGTGACCCTGATGATCGAAATTCTACAGCGGGATATCTATTCACTCTTGGTTCGAGACCTATTACTTGGTCTTGTAAGAAACAAAGTGACATCTCTCTTTCTTCGGCAGAAGTAGAGTATCGTGGTGTCGTTGAAGCCAGCAAGGAATCCATGTGGCTTCATCAGATCCTGTCTGAATTTGGTCTTCATCAGGAGCATCCAACTACAATTTGGTGTGATAATCAGAGTGCCATTCAGCTATGCAAAGACCCAGTTTAGCATCAGCATATGAAACACATTGAGCTTCATATAAAATTCATCAGAAAGCTCATTCATGATCGTGTTCTTGAATTATATTATTGTTCAACCAGTGTTCAAGTTGTCGATATCTTTACAAAGGCTCTCATAGAAGTGAAGTTTACCAAACTTTGATCCATGCTTGGAGTTCAGGAAAGTTATCATTAAGGGGGGATATGCTCTAATGCCTTCTTCCTTCTCCTCTTGTGTCACCTTTTTAAATCCTTTAATCCTATCCGAAGTTGTTCTTAAGGGGGGATGTTAGGATATTTCGACAAATAGAAAATAGGATCCTTTTGCGTCACCTTTGTAAATCCTTCAATCCTATCCCAAGTTGTTCTTAAGGGGGGATGCTAGGATATACTGACACATAGTAAATAGTTAATTATAGCTTGGTCTAGTGTAGAGTTAGGTAAAGTGTGTTTCTTTAATATGTACATTTGTAACTTATAATCCGATGGTCACAATTTGTAGTGATCTGATGGCTCACTCTCTCCTTAGGATTAACGAAACTTGATATGTTGCCTAACACCTGATTGGTCCATGATATCTATTTAAAGAGCATGGAGGGTCATTTTTCCGGTAACCGTTTATGAGAAAAACATATGTAAACTTTCTTTTTATATTAATAAATTTCCTAAAGTGGCTGCATTGGCTCAAGCTGTGGACTGTTTCCCTCTTCGAGGGTTTTAACGATGTGATATATTAGTGTACTAATTTGTGATATGTTTGTGAGTGGTGACCTTTGGTGTTTTATCTAAGGAACTTACCCTATAAATTCCTACAATGTATTTATTATTTATTATATGAATTAATTAATATCTTTTAATATAGTATAGTTTTTAATTAAATGCATTTATTAAATATAAATGTATTAATAAAATTTTATTTTATTTTTAATTAATTTATTATTAAATGAATGAATTTTTTTAAAAAAATTTATTTATATGAATGATTTATATAAATAAATGAATTTATTAATAATAATAATATAATTATTCATAATATAATATTTTTAATATTATTTTTTGTAATAATTTATATTATTAATTATTAATGAAGATCCCATTCCAAAAGACCAAGCCGAACTTAGGAAAGAAGTCCAAAGGTTAAGGAGGCAAGAAAGGCAGGGAAATTGGAAATCATTAGGAATATGAAAGCTATTATTATAGATAAAGTCTCAAGAACGAGTGATAAATAGGGACTTTTATCACTCCTGATCCTCTTTAGGAACTATCGTGGTTTTTTGTGGTGTAAAGGTCCTATGCTAAATAGGATCTCGAGTGATATTGACCTTATTATTTTACTTGAAACTTGGGACATGATGAATCCAGAGTCCCTCACCTTGACGGTTTCACTCTTTGGTCAGTTTGGAATAATAAATCCTCTCGAAGGGGTTTTGGTGGTATAGTATTCTACATAAGGAACATTGTTTCCTCTCACTTCTGACTTCATAAAATCGACCCCTTCAATCAATACATTTGGATCGAAATATCTAATTGTACCACCAGTAGCATCTTTCTTGCAATCTGCTATTTCAATCCTATCAACTCTACATACTATAAGAAAAAATACTTGGATCATAATTTTCCTTTCAATACCTTAGAAAAAGGCATCTTCAAACTAAGGAATAAAGGTAATATCATTTTTCTTGGAGAGTTTGATGCTATAAATGCTACTAACTAAACCATTACATTAAGTAACAACTCTAACCCCTATCCCTTATGGCTTGATTAATATAGTAACTTAGTTAATAGATTCAAGAGAAAATATGAATACATTATTGAGAACTTATTCAGCATTGACCTACTAAAGCTTTGTAGTTCCCAGTGCCTAATCATCTATAATGGTATTAACAAGTGGCCCCTCTCCGGTAACATGACCTATTTCCATGGCTAAGGTAGTCGTGTCATGGATTATGTGATTTTGGACACCTTTGTCCTCAACCATATTATAAAATTTGAGCTACTTAACGGATTCGCGCCTGAATCTAACCACAGACCTTTGTCTTTATCCCTCAATATTTTTTTTCATACCACCCACATGTAGGAGACCAGTGAAAGAAAAATACACACTTGCTTCGATAGAGGTAAGGTCTACCTATTCTTAAATGATTTAGAAATGGATTTAGGCTCCATGACTTATAATAGAAACATTGATAAAATTTATTACCATTTTACTACTACCCTTTCAAATATCATTAGCAAGTTATCTAATGCAACTTCCTTTAAGAATAATAATAGAACTTCCAATCCATGGTATGACAAAGATTGTAAAATTTCCAAGAAAGTGATAATAGATGCTCCTAATGAAATCATTAAGCTTCGGATTATAAATATATACAAAGATATCATCAAGAGGAAGAAGAGGTCATATATTAAAAAAAGACAATAACCTCTTCTCCACCTTTCTAAAGTCATGCCCTCAAAATTTCGGCAGAATGTGCTTGTTTTTAAAACCAAATATAATCATTCTAACCCCTTAAAAAAATTGGACAACTATCTTAGGAAGTTGTATGACTTTCCTGACAATACGGGCACCACCTTAAACACTCATATTATGGAGTATGTATTCTCTCTAGAAGATGTTGAGTTTCAGATTAATAATCTCACTAATGGGAAAGCTAAATATATTGAAGGATACCAAGCTGAGATACTTAAAATGGGAAGGTCTATCCTCATTCATCATCTCCACAAGATTCTGAATTTGGTTGTAAATCATGGATTCCCTCAGCTTTAGACGCAAAGCCTTATTGCGCCTATCTTTAAAAATAGGGAAAAAAGTGTTCCTTCTAACTACAATAAAATTATGATTAGCCACATCCTCGCCAAGCGTTATGGGCTAATTTTGGAAAAGAAGCTTAGCCATTGGCTTGAAAGTGAGGGAAAAATCACTAAAGGACAAGATGGTTTTAGGAGACATCACTTGACTATTGACCATCTTGTTACTTTCAGAATCATTGCATATGAATGTCAAAATAGTAAATTCGATCTCTTCTATTTTTTTTTTGGACTTTGGAAAATATTTTGACACTCTTCCTTGAGATAATATTTGGGAGAGGCTTGAAGATATCATGGTTCTTCTTGAATTGGGGATTGATGTGATCCGCCTCTACGAGACTGTCACTACCAAGCTTAAGACAAAAAAAGGGTTGTCTAAGAACATTGAATGCAATATCAGAGTAAAGCAAGGGTCTCCCCTATCCATTACCCTTTTTTGCATATAGATCGATATGCTAGAGGAATGATTGGAAACTGCGGGATGAAAGGGAACCGAGCTTGTTGGTGTAATCATTACTCTTATCCCTTATGCTCATGATAGCATTCTTCTTTCAAAAATACATGACGACCTAGACAAGCAGGTTAAGTCTCTTCATATATACTGCTCCAAGATGGGAATGAAAGTTAATAACTAAATGCCTAAAGTCATGATCATTAAATACAAAAATATAACCCATGGTAGCTTCATTTATAATAACAAGTGCGTAGAGTAGGTTCCTTCTTATAAATATTTTGGTATTGACTTTCCTCATCATCTCAACTAGAATTATAATATCAAGAAAAGTATTGTTGGAGGCTGGAAATATTATTATGAGCTTGAAAATAATTGTAAGTTAGTGGATCTTTTCATTTGGAGTAAAAATAGGTTCCTATTTGAGACTCTCGTCGCCCCTCTTCTCTTATATGGATGTGAAGATTGGGGTCTCAGTATATCGAGAGAGTCATAGAGGAATATTGAGATGATTCAAAATAAATTCATAGCCTACAACATAAATATCAAGGGAAATACTCCCTATCATATCCTCTTGATCAAAATTGGTCTATCCCCTATTGAAAGTATGACTATTTTTAGATATATGATCTATAAGAAGAAGATTTACAACATGAAATTCAAAAGGCTCCAAAAAATTGCTTCTAACTTTAGCCAAAACCCCCACCTTTTCCTCAAGCACAAGTGGAATAAGGATGCCCAGACTTGGCTCAACCATTCAGCATTAAGGAGGAGATCAGTATGGGAAGCAAAGATAGTATCAAAGATACTATTACCTCCAAGTTTAAGGACAAGGTGTGGGAAGTAAAAATGAAGCTAAGATATTATAAGGAGGTGATCAACCCCACCCTTTCTAACCATAATTATCTCTCTCTATTGAACAACACTAAGGAACAATGAATATCACTAGGACCAGAACTATTTCTGGAATGATAGAATCTATCATATTTGCGATAGTAAGAAGGTGGAAGATGAGAATAACTTCCTTTTAGACTTCCCAACTCTTTCTCACGTCCACTTTCAATTCCCTAACATCTCCCACACTTCCAATCTTCTTGACTTATTAAGCCAGCCCATTTATAGGGATCTTGGAGCACGTCTTTCCCTTCTCTTTGATCATAGAAATAAGATTTTGAAGAGTCACACTTAGATTTTTTTTCATTTTCTTTTTCTTTTTTAATGTCTCATAAGCCTCATTAGTCTTAGTGGACATTAATCATCACCATCACCATCATCATCTTCATCGTCATTGTTAAATAATCAATAATTATAATTAAATAATTATTTTTAATTGTTAAATAATTAATAATTATTATTATTATAAATATAATTAAATATTATTATTAAATAGTTAATTAATATTATAATATAAGTATTAATAATTATTATTTAAATAATTTTTTTATAAATAATTAATGTTATAATTATTAAAATATTTTTATTACTTATTAATAATATTTTTAATTATAATTATTTATTGAAAATATTTAAAAATATTTATAGTTATATTTATTTAAATATCTGCTATTATTAATATTTTTTATAATAATTATTATAAAAGTAATAATATTTATTATTATGATAATTATTACTTATATTATTAACTTTTAATAATATTAATATTCATTTTTAATATTTAACAATACTCATATTAATATTTAGTGTAATACATGTCTATCCACATTTATTAATGTGGTTGTGTAAGTTATAACATACCTAATCTGTTAAGAGTTGTGTGTTTAACATGGTATCAGAGCCATAGTGTGTGGTATTCTTCCTCATTGTGCACTTGTGCATTAAGTAAAAAAAATGTCCTCCTACCATTTCCTGCCCAGGATTTTCTGAGCTGCCTTGAATAGGGTTAGTTTGGTCTTGTGTGGAGAGTCCATCAAAAGAATGAAATATTAGCTCACTTGACCATTTTCATTTCCCTTCATACTCGTTCCTTTGTTAAGTTACACCCTTGCTAGCACCATCTGTGCAATGCCTACTATTGCATGATCCGTCATGGCTTGATGCTACTGATAACACCCCTTGGATTTTGCGCTCAGACTTTGTCCACTCTATATCTTGTCGAGAGAATTTCCAAGGTAGTCAGAATTCTCTATGCTTCGAACCAATTGATTTGATGTGGCTTTTCCTTTTGTGGTATTCATTACATGTTTTGCTTGCAATTCATAAAATACAACACATAACTTGAATTAGAGCTTGGGCACCCTAAAATTGTTGGCACTACTCATCCTCAATAGATTAGAAGCTATCAGAAATGGCGAGAATGCAAGGAATGACAACAAAAAAAGGAATGGCCAATGCGAATGAAGAGAAAATAACACCGAGAAGAAAAATGGGTGTAAGGACAAACAATGTATGCAAGACAAACAGTTTTGAACGTCATTGTTGCTTACAGTTATACAATGTAATATAGAAATTACCTTTATTAGTTATTCCCACACGGAGATGTAAAGGTTGAAACATTCATTATCAACGCTTTAGCATTGTTTTTATGTCGTAGTGCTTTCCCACCACTCCAACGTTTCCTGTTGGATTATGTGTTGAATCATTTAGGCATTTTCTAGGTAGCATTTATGTAGTGAAGGAGCGTAGACTATGTTGATTATTGTGTGTTGGTCATATATATATATATGAAATGTATTGAATACATGTTTGGTCAAAAATCTGTTTTGACTAGTGGGAATGGTGCGGTGAATGTCCTTGGTTCGTTGGATGGATATATTGAATCGAGAAGCTGTTGGAATTTTACTCCCAACCACTGCCATGAATAAGGAGTGGCGCAGCCCACAACTTCATAAATTTTTTATAGCAAGAAGGACAACAGCAGATCCAAGGAGCTAGAGGCATTTTCACACAACCACAACAAAATAGAGTACAAGCCATACTCTGTGTTTATCTCTTCAACCACAGTGTTTTGACTTACCTTTAATTTTTTCCTGCAAGCGAATTTCGCAACATTTAGCATTTACCTGTAAGATTTTTCATTGATAAGTTAAGTCTCCACCGATGCAATATCGGTGGGACCCACCTTACCTTTACCGCATGGACCAAACCTTGTTTTTCATTCACTACACTTATCAACCTTTACCGATGCCCGCACATCGCAACTCTTAGCGTTTAACTCTTAAAGCCCTCATATTATTTTATTTTACCGTCAATGCGATATCGACGGGACCCACAACCTCACTGCACTTCACAAATCTTAATTATTAACCCATAAGACTCACCACATGTTATGTTATTTCTCTGCCAATTTCGCGCTCAGGAGGGCAGCGTATCTCGCGCTTCGCAAGTTTTATCACTTACCTTTTCCGCAACTACAAGTTATGTTATTTAACTTGCGATGTGATATCACTATCACATATCGCAATCGCTAAGATTTAAGTTTTTTTCCAAACCACCCGTAGGCTAAGTTATTTTGGGTGCGATGCGATAAGTGCCACGTCACTGTCGCTCGTCACAGGTCACAAAGTTTAAAGGATAAGCACGAAAGTTAAAATTTATTTTTTCCGATCTGCGTGGACGCAATGTGGATCAGGACCGCATTGCATAAAATTTCAGATCTGCCCTTTTGTGTTTTTGAACACATTTTACGTGTTTTCCTGTGTAAATTGTAATATGGTCTGCATACCGTTTTTAATGAAGGAATGGCTCTGTTGATGGCCAAAAGGACAAATGTTGTTGAACGTCCATTCAGCATTGAAGCATAATTGATTAGAATTAGGTTTTTATAGGCTTCGGCCATTTTGATATAAAAAATCTAATTTTCATTATGTTAGTGAGAGAGTGATGGAATAGAAAACTAAATTTTTATTCCTCTCATGTTTTTTTATGCTACGTGTGTGTAGTGACCGTTTAATTCCACATTTTTATTTGAAGTCTCTGTGTTGTGGGGGAGCATCCCTCTATTATTGATTTCGTTCAATATTTCAGACATGGTATCAGAACAGGTCTAGGCTCTCAGTGAAAGATGCATGAACTTGCTCTTCACTACAGAAGTTGTAAGATTTATTTGAAAAGAACATTTCTCCAACAGAGAGAAATATTCTGCTTTAGACAGTCAAGAAGATTTTTTTGTTTAACACACACGATGGCAGCAGCAGGCACCAGCCTGAAAAATCCCCAAATACCATAGTTTAATGGGAAGAATTATGATTTTTGGGCCATTACAATGAGAGCCTTGTTTTCTTCACAAGATATATGGGAGCTGGTGGAACAAGGTTTCCAAGAACCAGGAGACGCAACAACGTTGGCTGTTTTGATAGAAGCAGAAAGAGACTTGTTGAGAGATAATAGGAAGAAGGACTCTGAAGCCCTCTTATATCTCTATCAAGCAGTACACGAGAGTATATTTCGAAGGATTTCAGCAGCAAAAAAGTATAAGGAGGCCTGGGATATTCTCAAGATAGCCTATCAAGGCATGGAGAAAGTGAAGGCAACAAAGCTACAAATTCTAAGGGGAGACTTTGAAACTCTCTGTATGAAATAGTTTGATAACATAGACTCATTCTTCACACATGTGATTGGGTTGGTAAGCCAAATAAGGTCTCATGGAGAGACACTTGAGGAGAGAATAATAGCAGAGAAAATATTGAGAAGTATACCCTCAAGATTTGATGCCATAGTAGTGGCAATAGAAGAGACAAAGGATCTCTCACAATTTTAAGTGGATGAGCTTCATGCATCCTTGATGTCACATGAATATAGACTGAACAAAATAACGAACTCCTCATTGGAGCATTCTTTCAAGACACAAATTTCTTTTGGTCGAGGTAGAGGTCGAGGAAGATCAAACTACCAAGGAAGAGGAAGAAGCCCACAGAGATGTGGAAGAAACAGCCTTGCAATCACAAGTGGAAGGGGAAACAATTAGAAGGAAATTAAAGGCTCAAGCCAACACCAAGCACAAGGAAAAAGGTATGACAAATCCCAAGTCCAATGTCATTATTGTAAAATGTATGGGAATTATGCCAATGAATGTAGAAAGAAACAAATTGACATGAATAATAGACAAAATGAAAATTTTTCAAAAGAAGATAAGAACCAAAGTAATGTGCTTTTAACATGTAATATAGCACAAGAAAAACATGAAGATGTATGGTTCTTAGACTCAAGTTGTAGTAACCACATGACTCTAAACATAGAGATGTTTGCCAATCTGGATGAAAATGTGAAATCTGAAGTGATAATAGGGATTGATAGTAGAGTCTATGTCAAGGGACAAGGAAGAGTATCAATACTCACAACAAAGGGATAAAATAAATTTGTGGCAAATGTATATTATGTACCTGGACTAAAATGTGACCTTCTAAGCATTGGATAGCTCGTGAATAAGGGCTACAATGTATTTTTTAAGAATGATGTGTGCACAATCATGGACATACCTCCAAGTAAAAGGGTAATTGCAGAAGTGCATATGAAAAAGAATAGGATGTTTTCTCTCAAGCTCAGAACAAACTTGAAGGAAGGAGGTGTGGTAGCAATAGTCACACAAGAGGTCTTTCAAGAAGAAGTGAAAGATGAAAACTGGTTATGGCATTTGAGATTTGGACATCTCAATTTTGGAGGTTTGAACCTCTTGCATAGAAAATGGATGGTAAAAGGATTACCACTCATTGAGAAACCTGACAACCTATGTGAAGGCTGCATCTTGGGAAAAAAACACAGAGAAGCATTCCCAGCAGGGAAGAGTATAAGGGAAAAAGCACCCTTAGATATTGTCCACTCAGATTTGTGTGGACCAATGCAAACGCCATATTTAGCTAGCAACCATTATTTCTTGACATTTGTAGATGATTATACAAGAAATACATGGGTTTATTTCTTGAAACAGAAGATTGAAGTGTTTGAACAGTTCTACCACTTCAAAGCTCTTGTTGAGAAGAAGAGTGGGCAATACATCAAAGTGGTGAGAATTGACAACGGTGGATAATATATCTCCAAATATTTCCTAAGTTTTTGTAGGGAGAATGGCATACACAAGAAGTTTACCACAAGGTACACACCACAGCAAAATGGTGTTGCAGAAAGGAATAATAGGACCATCATGGACATGGTTAGAAGTATGTTGAAGGAAAAACATTTTCCAAATGAGTATTGGGCTGAAGTTGTCAATTGTTCAGCATATATTTTGAATAGGTGCCCAACCAAAATTGTTATGAAAATGGAAGAATAATGGAGTGGAACAAATAATTTTTTCACTCACATGAAAGTATTTGGATGTGTGGCTTATGCACATGTCCCAGATCAACTAAGGAATAAATTGGACAACGAGGGGGAGAAGTGTATCTTTGTTGGATACAATGATGATTCCAAGGCATACAAACTCTATAACCCATCCACCAAGAAAGTTACAATCAACAAAGATGTGTAGTTTATTGAAGAAGAAGCTTGGGATGGAAGCTTAGAGAAAACAGTGAATGTGAAGACATGTGTGTCTCACGAAGAGCAAGAGGAACGCACAGCAACAAATAATTCCTCCATGGTGGTTCCTCCGCCACCTACACAAGCAAGGAAGAGCACACCACAAGCAGGAAACAAAACAGCCTTGAGAAATCAAGGAAGTGCTTCTCCAAGTATACCACAGGGATCATAAACTCCCTCGAGTTCAAGTGGAACTCCAAGCACGCCAAGAAGACCAAGATTCAGAAATTTGAGTGAAATTTATGAGCAAGAAGATGATAATAATAATGGTATAAATTCTTTATTTGATTTTTTTTGTGATGTTGATGACCCAATCCATTTTTAAGATTCAGTAAAATAAGAAAAATGGATCTAAGAAATGAATGAAGAGATTGGTGCAATTGAAAAGAATCACACATGGGAGCTAGTGGACATCCCACAAGGGAAAGAATTCATTGGAGTAAAATGGGTCTATAATACCAAGAGAAATTTTGAATGCAATATTTAAAGGCACAAAGCAATACTTGTTGTGAAAGGCTACAAGTAGCAACAAGGAAGAGATTATGAAGAAACATTTGCACCAGTTGCAAGGATGGAAATAGTGCGGGCAATGTTGTCCATTGCAGCACATAAAAAGTGGAAAGTCTACCAAATGGATGTGAATTCAATATTCTTGAATGGAGTGTTGAAAGAGGAGGTATATTTTGAACAACCTCTAGGCTGTGAGATTGAAGGCCAAGAGCACAAAGTGTGCAAGTTGAAGAAAGCTCTTTATGGGTTGAAGCAAGCATGAAGAGCATGGTACAACAGGATTTATGCTTACCTGAGAGAATGGGTTTGAAAAATATGATGGTGAACCCACATCCTACATCAAAGAAAATGACGGTAAGATCCTTATCATTGTTTTATATGTAGATGATTTAATCTTTACTGGCAATGAAGTTTCTCTCATTGTTGATTTTAAAGCAGTCATGAAGAGTGAATTTGAAATGACTGATTTGGGTTTATTGAGATACTTCCGGGCATAGAAGTAAAGCAAAATGAAAAGGGAATTCTTATCTCCCAAGAAAAATATGTTGCAGAAGTTTTGAAGAGGTTTAACATGCAGCACAACAAAGTAGTAGTAACTCCAACTGTCATGGGATTAAAGTTAAGCAAATAATATTGTAGCAAGAATGTCGATCTGACATTCTACAAGAGCATAGTTGGCAGCTTCATGTATCTGACTGCAACTAGGCCTGATATTATGTATGTTGTAAGTTTAATTTCCAGATTCATGGAGACACCAAAGGAGACACATTGGCAAGCAGCCAAGAGAATATTGAGGTATGTGAATGGAACGAAGGAGTATGCTGTTCTATACTCCTCAACTGATCATTTAAGTTGATTGGTTACACTGACGGTGATTGGGCTGGAAGTGTAGATGATAGGAATAGCACATTTGGGTATGTGTTTCATTTGGGATCGGGAGCCATTTCATGGAATTCCAAGAAGCAACCAACAGTTTCTTTATCAAGAGCATAACCAGAATATGTGGCAGCAATAGCAGCAACATGCCAAGAAGTATGGATGAGAAGGATGCTAAGAGACTTATGTCATGAGTAGAGAAGGGAACCACAATTTTATTGTGATAATATCTCAGCAATTGCATTTTCAAAGAATTTTGTTTTCCATAGGAGAACAAATCATATTGATGCAAAATATCATTTTATAAGTGAATTGGTTAACAATGGTGAGATTTTTTTGCAACACTGCAGGAGAGAGGAACATTTCACTGATATCCTCAAAAAGCCATTAGCACAGAAGAGTTTTGAGTATCTCAGAAAATTTCTGGGAATGACTGATGACGGCACTTGAGATTAAGGGGGAGTGTCGAAATTTTACTCCCAACCACGGCCATGAATAAGGAGTGGCGCAGCCCACAACTTCATAATTTTTTTATAGCTGGAAGGACATCAGCAGATCCAAGGAGCCAGATGCGTTTTCATGCAACCGCAACAAAATAGAGTATAAGCCATACTCTTTGTTTATCTCTTCAACCACTATGTTTTGACTTACCCTTTATTTTTTCCCACAAGCGCATTTCGCAACATTTAGAATTTACCTATAATATTTTTCATTGATAAGTTAAGTCTACGCCGATGCGATATCAGCAGGACCCACCTTACCTTTACCGCATGGACCAAACCTTTTTTTGCGTTCATTTCCTTTATTTTTCATTCACCGCACTTACCAACCTTTACTGTCGCCCACACATCGCAAATCTTATCATTTAACTCTTAAATCTTGCATGCTATGTTATTTTACTGCCGATTCAATATTAGTGGGACCCACAACCTCACCGCACTTCGCAAATATTAAGTCTTAACCCATAAGCCTCACCACATGTTATGTTATTTCTCCACTGATGCGATATCGGCAGGACCTAGTTTTTAAGCTACCAGCAGAGCACACTTTGCAAGTTTTAAGTTCTACCCTTTATGTCGTCTGCAAGTTATTTTATTTTGTTCGTGAAGCGATCACAAGAGGTGGCACGTGTCAAGCTCAACAAGGCAGCGCATTTCGCACATCGCAATTTTTACCACTTACCTTTTCCACAGCCGCAAGTTATGTTATTTGATTTGCAATGCGATATTGTTACCGCATATCACAATCATAAATATTTAAGTTTTCCACAAAACTTCCCGCAGGCTAAGTTATTTTGGGCACGATGCGATAAGTGCCACGTCATTGTCTCTCGTTGCTGGTTGCAAATTTCAAAGGATAAGCAAGAGAGTTAAAAGTTATTTTCGTCGATCTATGTGGACGAGATGTGGATCAGAACCACATTTCATAAAATTTCAGATCCGTCCTTTTATGTTTTTGAACACATTTTATGTGTTTTCCTGTGTAAATTGGAATACGTTCTGCATACCATTTTTAATGAAGGAATGGGTATGTTGACAACCCAAAGGCAAAAGTTGTTGAACGTCTGTTCAACATTGAAGTAGCATTGATTAGAATTAGGTTTTTACAGGCTTCGGCCATTTTGATATAAGAAAATTAATTTTCATTATGTTAGTGAGAGAGTGATGGAATAGAAAACTGATGTTTTGTTCCTCTCTTGTGTTTTTACGCTGCCTGTGTGTAGTGATTGTTTAATTCAAAAATTTTATTTGAAGTCTCTGTGTTGTGGGGGAGCATCCCTCTATTATTGATTTCGTTCAATATTTCCAACAAAAGCGAGTAATACAATGTTCATTGAGATGGTAAATCTTGTTTGGGAAAAGAACCATAGAGAAAAATATTGACAGCTAGTTATGAGATTTGTTCACTCCTACTAGAAGTCGATTTCCTCTCATTCTACTACACAAGCTAGCTGAAAATGAGGATGCATTTCGAGATTATACATGGGGACGAGTTCCTGTTGATAGGGGAATGATTTATTTTTTATAGAGGTAATATTTTTGAAGTATCCAAGAAGTTTTAGTCCCTATATTTATTTGTTGAGTAGTCCCTTTGTTGTGATGAGATTAATTGAGAATATAAGAAGATTCATTGAGATTCGCCAATTTCATTTTCTCAAAGGTAGCTAGAGGAAAATCAAGGAGAGTGCATGCTTAATTATGTTGCAAATATAATCCCATTCTTCCTGATATTGCTGAGTACGAGACATAGTGTGGTGAGGATGATCATTATTTTGAATAAATCAATGTCGAGTAAGTGATTTCATTCCACACAAAGCATTCTGAAATAATTGGATGTTTATTTCCCTTAGCTTCTTATTCATCATGTGGTTCAGAGACGTGTGAAGATATTTCAAGATATTCCTTTATTATAACTTCCTTAAACAACACGGTCAAATTTCCCCTTTCATTTTGTTAAAGGTCGTTTGGGGAAAACAAAGGAGATTGCATGCCTCCTTCCATTATCGATCTAGCGAAGGCCTTTCTCATATTTCTGAGTATGAGACTTTCAGTGGAGGGATGAGTTTCTCTTCTTGTGTTGCAGACAAGTGTTGGAGGAGCATTAGATAGTGGGTCTCCCCTTGTGCGTCTTCATACTACTGTAGCCCTAAAAATATGTGTGTTGTGTAACCAGCTCCAAAAATAGAAGAAAATAGATATCAACGCCTTAGAAATAAGCCACTTCGAGGGGGAAACCTCCAATGCATTACATAAATTAACAATTCTTGGATGATACAATTTACAAAACCTCCTTTATATATATAGGAGTCCATGTGGCCATAATGTCATCCTAGTGGGCCACAATGTAATCCTAGCCGACCTAACAATAATAATTTAAGGGCACAATAATAACAAAATGGGGGTTACAAGGGTACAATAATAAAAATAAGGGGGCTACACTAATAACAATAATGGACTATACTAGTAATATAGGGATCTAACATGCCCCTCTCCTTCAAAAAAGTGTTGTCCTCAACGCTTGAGTAGCTCTGGGTGCTTCTGTATAAACTTCTCATCCTCCCATGGAGAATCTTCAGTGGGTAAGTTCTTCCACTTGATGAGATACTCTGAAATTGATCGATTCCGTAGCTATCAAGTTCTTGTTTCCGTGACTGCTTCAGGTTCCAATATGATTTTTCCTTCCTCATCAAGTTCTGGAAATATTGTTTGAACTGGAAGATTTTCACCTATAACCTTCTTTAAGCATGAAACATGGAAAACTAGATGCACTCGTGAAGAAGCAGGAAGCTCCAATTTGTATGCCATAGTACCAATCTTTTGCAACACCTTGTAAGGACCATAGTACTTTGGCCATAATTTATTATCCTTCTTAGCTTGCTTGAGGGACATTTGTTTGTATGGTTGTAGCCGTAAAAATACCCAATCTCCTACATCAAAACTTCTCTCGCTGCGATGTTGATCTGCCTGTTGTTTCATTCGATTTTGTGCCAAAGTCAGGTTATCCTTTAAGAGTTGGAGAACTTCTTGCCGATGCTCGATGTGATCTTCCACTGCATGAACTTTTGAATTTTCTCTTAAAGATGATGTGATGGATGGTGGATGATATCCATAAAGTGCTATAAATGGGGTCATTTTTGCTGCAGTATGGAAGGAAGTGTTATACCACCATCCAGCGAGAGGTAACTACTTGACCCATTGTGTTTGTTTATCAGATACAAAACAACGAAGATATCCCTCCAAACATTTATTTACTATCTCAGTTTGACCATCGGATTGAGGATGATAAGATGAGCTATGAGCTAATTGAGTACCCAAACAAGAAAATAACTCCGTCCAAAAATTTCCAGTAAAAATGGGATCTCTGTCGCTCACAATATCCCTTGGGCTTCCATGTAGCTTTTGAATTCTATCCATAAATGTAGTAGCAACTGTACTTGCTTTAAATGGATGAGATAATGCACAAAAGTGTGCATACTTGGTAATTCTATCAACTACCACCATGATGACACTCTTTCCTTCAGACTTAGGTAAGCCTGTGATAAAATCCATTTAAATCTCCTCCCAACGTTGACTTGGAATGGATAAAGGTTGTAGAAGTCCCGGGGTCTTAATTGTCTCAACTTTATTCTGCTGGAAAACCAAACAATCTGCCACAAATTTTTCAATATCAGATTTAAGGCCATCCCAAAAAAATTCTTTCTTCGCCCTATGGTAAGTTTTTAAAAATCCTAAGTGTCCTCCTAAAGGAGAAGTGTGCAATTCCAGAATAATCTTTTGTTTTAGTTGGGAATTCTTACCAAGATATAAGCGATCTTTGTACCATAAGGAATCATTTTTCCAACTAAATGTATCAGATGTACTAGGATCTTTCTGCAAATTTTGAATGAGTGTCCATACATCTTTGTCCTTCTTCCATTCATCTCTTGCTTCGGTTATCCAATCTGGTTGGATAATAGAAATGGCACAAAGAAATGCTTCCACCTCTTCATTCATTCTTGAGAGTGCATCTGCAAAAACATTAAGCTTTCCTTTTTTGTAGATTATTTCAAAGTCATAACCCAACATCTTTGTGACCCATTTTTGCTGCTCTTCTGAAGATAGTCTTTGTTCCAAAAAGAGTTTAAGACTATCATGATCAGTTTTTACCTTGAAGTGTCTTCCCATTAGGTAAGTTCGCCATTTCTTTAGTGCATGCAGTATTGCTAACATTTCCTTCTCATAAATAGGTTTCTGTAAATACTTTCTTTTGATTGGATGACTTTCAAAAGCAATGGGTCTTCCTTCCTGCATTAAAACTGCACCAATTCCATTTCCCGAGGCATCACATTCCACAATAAAGGTTTTTGTGAAGTCTGGCGTAGCTAAGACCGGTGCTAGGCACATTGCCTCCTTAAGATGTTCAAAGGCCTTAGTTGCTTCAGGAGTCCATGAAAATTCATCTTTCTTCAATAATGTTGTTAGAGGTGCTGCTATTCTCCCATAATTCTTAACAAACTTGCGATAATACCCTGTTAACCCGAGAAATCCTCGCAACTGCTTTATGGTTGTGGGGACTTTCCATTCTTTAATGGATTTAATTTTGTTAGGGTCTACTTTAACACCCTCGTGAGATACAATATGACCTAGATATTCCACCTCTTGTACTCCAAAGAAACATTTGGATGTTTTTGCATATAATTGTTTCTCCTGCAATAGTTTGAGCACTCTGTCAACATGTTCAACATGATCCTTCCAAGACCTGTTGTAGATTAGTATATCATCAAAAAATACTAGCACAAATTTTCTAAGGAAGGGTTTGAAAATGGAATTCATCAACCCTTGAAATGCAGAAGGTGCATTGGTAAGGCCGAAAGGCATGACCAAAAATTCATAATGACCCTCATGAGTTCGAAATGTTGTTTTTGGAATATCTTCAGTCTTCATTCTAATTTGATGATATCCTGAACGAAGATCCAACTTGTAAAATAAATTGCTCCATGTAATTCATCCAATAATTCATCAATCACAGGAATGGGAAATTTGTCTTTAATGGTGAGCTTATTGAGCTCCCTATAATCCGGACACATTCGCCATGATCCATCCTTCTTGTGTACCAATACTACAGGAGCAGAGAAATAACTTTGACTAGGTTGAATCATACCCGCCTCTAACATTTTTGCAATCATACGTTCAATTTCGCTCTTTTGGAAGTAAGGATATCTATAAGGCCTGATGTTTGGAGGAACACTTCTTGGAATCAAATGAATAGCATGATCATGATCACGAATAGGTTGGAGTCCTTTGGGAGTTTCAAACACCTTGGAATGATTGTCCAAGACTTGTTGGAGATCTGCAGAAATAGATGATTTTGATGTTGGAACTTCTAGTGAGCATAATTGTGCAATTACGCCTCGTTTTTCTTTCTTTAGAATATTTTTCATGACATTAGAGCTTATTATCTTTCCTGGCTTCCCCGCAATACCCCGTAATTCGACTTCCTTTCCTTCTGAAAAAAATTTCAAGAAAAGTTCTTGAAAATTAAAAGCTACCATCCCCAAAGATTGTAACCATTGTATTCCTAGTACAACATCAACACCTCCCATAGGAATGGAAAGCATTGGACTATTCAATACATATTCCCCCATGGTTAGCTTGATATTATGGCATTTTCCAGAGCAATTTATAGTTCCTCCATTTGCAACCATCACTTGACATTCTGGTGCTGGGTATAGGAAACAATTAATTCCTTGGCTACCTTATAATGAATAAAATTATGGGTGCTACCTGAATCAATCAACACTATTACCCTTTTCTTCTTTATATGTCCTTCTATCTTGAGAGTTTGATGAGTGGTAATTCCTGCCAGTGCATTACACGATATGGTCGGATTCATTTCTTCCTCTTCTAGGGGTGGTTCCCGGTGTATATCCTCTTCTTGTTCATTTTCTTCTTCTTCTTCACAATCTATGTAAAATAATTTCTTCTCAGCACACTTATGACCTTTAGTGTATTTGCTATCACAACTATAGCAAAGCCCTTTTGCTCTATTTTCTTCCAATTGTTGTGGTGTCAACCTTGTAGGTTGTGGAAATCTAGGCGTAGCAACACTTCCTTCTTTATAGAATTGAGTGGTAGGCTTCCTTGTCGCCATAATTTTACATTCAACTTTTCTTGCCAACCTGAATGCCTTCTCCAATGAATCAAGTTCCAGAACGCAAACTTCATGTTGTATGTTATCCTTTAAAGTGCCTATGAAGAGATCAATCCTGTGTTCCTCTGGAATATCAGTTACCCTTATATTCAATTTTTGGAAGTCCTCAATGTGCTGCCCCACTAAACCCTTTTGTTTGAGATTTATCAATTGGCTAAAGAAGGTGTTGCTCTTTGTATCCTCATAATGTGCTATCATTTCCTCCGTAAAATTTGACCAAGTGACAATTTTTTTACGGGAGAAAAGCCATCGATACCATACAAATGTATTTTGTTCTAAATGTAAAGTTGCAATGCGTACCTTTTGTGTGTTTTGCACATTATGGAGATCAAAATATTACTCCATCTGTAGTATCCATGTTACAAGATCCTTTCCATCAAAATTCCTCATATCCATTTTTGGAATATGGTGGTTCTTCCCGCCAACATTAGAGTTTATGAAATCACGATTAACATTGATTTTGTTCTCATCATGAGGTTCTTCTACTATCTTTTCACCATTAGGAAACATTTCTTGTATCAACTTTGTCAAACTTTCGATGTCTGTTTTTAGATCATTCTTCATGTTTTCCATGTTGTATTTCATGCCATCCATCTTAGCTTCCATGCCAGCTTCCATGCCATCCATCTTAGCTTCCACGCCTTTCTTCAAAACTTCCATTTCATTTTTTGTTGCTCTTTGCGAGAGTGAAATTTTTTGCACTTGCTCTTGTAATTTTGATAGATCATGTTGCAATTATTCATCTTCATGAGTCATAGTAGAGCCTTCTGAAGGCTTAATGGGTGTTGAATTATTTTTACGGGGCATATTTTAGAACCCAATACTGATATCTATTCTACAATATGCCCTTGGAATCAATTCAAATTGATTCTTCAAGACTTATGCAATTTGGAAAAAAAATACATACCTTTTTCTTGCTTTTGGGGAGCCCGATATTGAAATTGGATTATCTCTGTGATTGCAGGACTTCAATATTTAAATTTTAGTACCAACATAGCCCTCTGAATTATCTTTTGAATGCCACAAGTCTGACCTGATTTGGATTCTCCAAGACAAAGTTGTGTCCAATCTCCCACACTGACCTAATTATGGACTAGTTCAGTAGAGTGAACTTGTATGACTTTCCACGTGTCATTTTTTTGTCCTTCGGATCTAAAATTGATAGCCAAGAAACTAAAATCCGTTTAATTGCGACCACTTTGTACGGAACTCCAATCCGATGCTCAGAGACTGAGTTATGAAGATTTTCCCACGGTCACCTCTTTCAGATGAAATTCTGGAGCCTGAAAAAGCACTACATTCCATAGATCATATCTCCGAAAATATTGTGAACCAAGATCTGAAATTTTTTGACAAGTTTCCGCAGGATTTTTTCTTCGTACCCTAAAAGTTTTAGATTCTGAACCTTCGTGGAAACAACATTAGAGCGCAAATTCCATGATGACCTGTTTAGGAGCCTGAAAAAATACCTAACTTCCACAGATCATATCTCCGAAAATATTGCGAACCAAGCTCTGAAATTTTTTAACGATGTTCCTCAGGATTTCAGCTTCGCACCCTAAAAATTTTAGCTTCTGAAGCTTCATAGAAAAAACATTATAGCGAAAATTCCACGATGACCTATTTGGAGCAACAAAACCCTAGAATCCAAAGCTCTGATACCAAATGTTGTGTAACCAGCTCCAAAAATAGGTGAAAAGAGATATCAACGCCTTAGAAATAAGCCACTTCGAGGGGGCAACCTGCAATGCATTACATAAATGAACAATTCTTGGATGATACAATTTACAAAACCTCCTTTCTATATATAGGAGTCCATGTGGCCATAATGTAATCCTAGTGGGCCACAATGTAATCCTAGCCGACCTAACAATAATAATTTAAGGGAAAAATAATAACAAAATTGGGGTTACAAG